>JAGFNQ010006373.1:199725-230314 GCA_024364735.1 Boesenbergia rotunda
CCCTCAGTCAAGCTCCAGTCTCCGCTCCAGTCTGCAGCTCGCCGTTGCAACCTGAGATGGGAAAATGGACAAACTTGCTCCAAGGAAAGCCTCCATTGACCTCTCCTTAAGTGTTTTAATCCTCCCCTGTCACCTGTAACTTGATCAGAGTATTAGAGCAGCAAATCAACCAGCATATCAAATATCAGAGGAAAGTGGTAGCGAATCGGTTGTGTTCAGACGTGATCAGAGCGTCTGACAATGCAATTTGAATTAAAGTGATTGGTCACCGGACCGATCAGAAAGCCTCCTGATCGGTCACCAGACCGATCAGGCTGGTTCCAGACCGATCAAGCTTCGTCCTGATCGATCTTCAATGCTCAATCAGAAATCACGATTTCATTGAGATTCTCCTAGACCGATCACCAGACCAATCCCAGGTCGTGGATCGTTCACCGGACCGATCCACCCTTATATTGGGCGATTTCTGAGTTTCGCAGGCTAAGCCTTCTGATCGGTCACCGGACCGATCAGGCAGCTTCCTGATCGGTCACCAGACCGATCAGAACCTGACCAGACCGATCAGGCTCCGTCCTGATCGATCATAGAGAGGAACCTGTGACGCTTGATCGTTCACCGGAACGATCTACACAGTAATCCTGATCGGTCATCAGACCGATCAGGAGCAGTTCAGCAAGGGAACTCAACCTCACTGCTCGCTCCCTGATCGGTCACCAGACCGATCAGGAGCCAGTCAATGGGTGAAACGCATACTCCCTGATCGGTCACCAGATCAATCAGGAGCAGCACAGTAGGTTCCCAACCTCACTGTGTGCTCCCTGATCGGTCACCCGACCGATCAGTCATCGCTGGATCGGTAACCAAACCGATCCACGAAGGAGCAGCGTGCCAGAATCCCTGATCGATCACCAGACCGATCCAGGGACTCAAACTCAGCCCTCCAAGCCAAGTTTCCATCCACCTTAGCCCTCCAAGCTAAGGATTTTCCATCTAACTCTCCAAGTTGGGAATTTGCACCTAACCCTCCAAGTTAGGACTTTCCACCTAGCCCTCCAAGCTAGGACTTTTCACCTAGCCCTCCAAGCTAGGACTTTTCACCCAACCCTTCCGAGTTAGAACATTATCCAACCTAGCCCTCCAAGCTAGGCACCTGACCCTCCAAGCCAGGACTTTTTCACCTAATTCTCCAGGATGGGAATTTGCACCTAACCCTCCAAGTTAGGACTTTTCACCTAGCCCTCCAAGCTAGGACTTTTCACCCAACCCTTCCGAATTAGGACTTTTCCAACACCTAACCCTCCAAGCTAGGACTTTTCAACACCTAACCCTCCAGGTTAGGACTTTTCAACACCTAGCCTTCCAAACTAGGATTTTCCATCCCATGCCTGATCCCCGACCAGGACTTAATCATAATCATCATAATCAACCTAAACTAAAATCGATGTCACAACCAAAACAACAATCAGGGCCAGACTGCATCAACATAGCAATGATCCAATCGGGATCATTTAATGCTTCGTCAATTTTTCTAGGTTCAATTTCGGAAATTAGGGCAACTTCATAAGCCTCATTCCTAAAGAATGATCTAGTCCTAACCCCATGATGGATGTCTCCAATAATTTGGTCTTGAGGATGACTAGAGGCTAACCTAGTTTGCCTTGGTGTTGGTGGTGCTTCTTGAATGGTTTCACTAGACACCGGCTCAGCCTCAGGATCCGGCTGATCTATGGGTTGTCTAGGCTCACCGTCATCCGATTCATCACCATTAACAACACTCGGACTTTCATTCAAACTTAGTCTCCTAAGTTCGAATTGGACTCCATCTTCTGGTTGATCATTTGATTTTGGGATTCCTTCAAAAACAACATCAGAAGATACTTCAACCAATCTAGATTTCTTATTGTAGACTCGGTAGGCTTTGCTAACGAGGGAGTACCCGACCAGTATCCCTTCATCAGTTTTTGCCGTGAACTTTCCAAGGTGGTCCTTGGTGTTTAAAATAAACACCTTACAACCAATCACCCTAAGGTGTTTAACCGTAGGTGGTTTTCCAAACCAAAGTTCATGAGGAGTCTTACCTAAGAATCTATGTATGAGGACTCGATTTTGCACATAGCAAGCTGTGTTCACAGCTTCAGCCCATAAGTAGCTCGGTAGGGAGTACTCATGAGCATGCTTCATGCAGCCTCTTGTAAAACACGGTTCTTCCTCTCTACAACACCATTTTGTTGTAGTGTTCTAGGACTTGTGGAGAACTCATGTCTATATCCTCTATCTTGACAAAACTCTAAAAACCTTTGATTTTGAAATTCACCTCCATGATCACTTCTTATTATTTTAATGTTTGTTGATTTCTCATTTTCAACTCTTCTACAAAAAGAAATGAAAACATCTAAGGTTTGGTCCTTATATTTAAGAAAATAAGTCCATGTATATCTAGTAAAATCATCAATGATAACGAAACAATATCTACTACCATTCAAGGATATAATAGTGCTACAATCAAACAAGTCCATATGAAGTAAATCCAATGTGGTAGAAGTACTTACAGTGCTTTTACCTTTATGTGTAGATTTTGTTTGCTTACCTATTTGACATGCATCACAAATCTTTTCTTTTTCATACTTGATGCATGGTAAGCCACGAACTAGTCCCTTGTTGGCTAACTTCTGGATATTCTTCATGTTCACGTGTGCTAGTCTCCGGTGCCAAAGGGTGGACTCCTGTTCTTTTGACTTGAAACACTTAGCAAAAGCATTAGTAGCACTTTTAAAGGATACATGGTAAATGTTATCTACTGTTGTTCCTACTAGTACCGTGTCAAAGGTATCATGTTGTCTAACTAGACATTGACTTGATTGAAAATCAATTGTGTAACCCGCATCACACAATTGACTGACACTTAAGAGATTAAATGTCATCCCCTTGACTAGAAGGGCATTCTTAATTCTAAGACATTCGGATATTTGAATGTCTCCTATTCCTATGACCTTAAGACTGAAGGATCGTTTAAGGTGTGCTAGACTGAATGTCTCCTATTCGGATCTTGGATCTCTACAAATTTGTTAGCACAGCGGAAATAATTATATACAACATAAATAAGAAATAGAAGCAATGCTAACAAACCGATTTTACTTGGTATCCACCCCGGCTGGGTGACTAATCCAAGAATCCTTCGGTGGATCAACCCCCGGATAACCTCCGGCTAGATCTGTCGCACCTTGTGGGTGGAGAAACCTCGCCACAACACGTCGGACGCTCTCTGATCACAATAGACTACTAACTCACTTTACCCAAGCGAGTTTCGTCAAGCGAGATAGTAGGAAATGAGCCCCTTTAAATAGGACTTGAATATGAAAACAGCCGCTACCAGTCGACTGCCCCAAGGGCAGTCGACTGGTCCTATTCAAATTCGACTGTTACAGTACAACGTTCGAATCTGCCAGCTGTTCCAGTCAATACTAGTCGACTGGTATACAACTAAGCCTAGGGTTTTACTCCCGAGTACAAGTCTCTCCGTACTCAAACCCTCCCGGCTTAGCCCCTGAGTACACACACTCATACTCAGACCCTTACAACTCAGTTGGCTCTTCACCAGCAGTCTTGACTGTTGCCTTCACGCCCTCTTCATCTTTGGCCCTCGTCCCTCGGATGCGCACACAAACTTCCATCTTGCCTCCATGCCACCCTTCACGTACGCTTCGAAGTCCGCGTCTCTCGGCTCATCATCTCTGCTATCCAACAGTCCCTCGGATGCGCACGCAAACCTCCAGCTTGCCTCCATGCCATCCTTCACCTGAAGACATCAACTAAGTCCATGTGTACCTGTACACCTGCACACTCATGTACACATATGAGAACAATACAAATCCTAACTTAACCATATTGCCTACACATCAAAATATCATGATCCTCTAGATCATCTCAGGGCCGATTGCCCCAACAATCTCCCCCTTTTTGATGTGTGGCAATATGTTAAGCTAGGTAAACATATAGCAATAATAATAGCACAAAAGCAATTGAAATTCAAGCATATCACACAAGAGGCATCCTCCCCCTTAACCTATGCTTTCTCCCAAATTTCAACCCTTATTGCTAATCCCAAGTTAGAGTTAAGTTCTCCCAACTTAATTCTAAAGTCACAACCAAGCCTAAGTTAAGTTTCAACCCAAACCTAACTTAGTACCCAAGCTCTCCCCCTTTGACACTATCAAAAGATTGCCCCAAGCAACCCAACCCTTGATGTCAAATTGAACTTAATCCTATTTCTGAAAACCCCTTCAGAAATCACAAAAACTCATTCTGCCCACACTACCAGTCGACTGCCCCAAGGGCAGTCGACTGATACGATAGATTTCAGAATTTCGGCCAAAATTCAAAAATGAATAAAAAATTCTAGAAAATCTGTAAAAATGTGAAATTTTGCAAGCACGATTGTTAAGGTATTCCCTACCCTAGAAAAATTCGATTCATGAAAATCATCAACGGTGCTTGACTTTTGGTACAAATCCAAAACTTTCTAAGTAAAACCAACTTTATATCAACCTAGAGTTCCAATCATGGTATTCTATAGTTTGCACTCTCTATCAATTCCTATTGAATTTTAAAATGATTCCTAACTCCCCCTTTTTCAAATAAATGTATTCATTTAAAAAAACTTCATGTTTTAATGATCATCTCTTCTAAACATGGTATCCTCTTGATTTTCAATCAAACCATATTAGATAGCAATCATTATAAAATTTCAAACACATCATGAATACATATATAATGATCATAAAAGAACCATCCATTAACATTTAGAGATATTCAAGCAATATTTAAAGCATCATTGATCATGATGAAAATACAAAAACCAAATAGAAACTAATGAAATAAGTTACAAACCATAAATTTACACAATGAAGTAATCCATAGATGGTTCATGTATCAACCATAGGCATAGCCATGACATATGGCCTAAAATAATGTCTAGGGCCAAACCGTAAAGCCCAGAAAACATCCAAATACAGACATCAGAATATAAAGCATTTGAGAGGTATAAGAAAACATCAAGACAAAACACTCTCAACACTGGAATCACTCTCAACAACTGCATCCACTGGTCAGAAGTGCATGTGGTCGTCACCGTTTGGAGGAGGAGGAGGAGGAGCAGGAGGACCCTGATATGCTAAATCCCATCGCTGCAGCATCTCATACATAGTATCTTGGCGGCTGGTTATCCTATCAACTTTTGCTTCAAGCCTCTGCTCCGTCTGCTGGCATCCGTGAATGTCCTCGCGGATGACATGAATATCCTCCCGGAGCCCATGAACATCCGCCTGGAGCTGGGTAAGCTCTGCCCGTGTGACCAGCTCGGTGGGCTCCTCGTCTGCATCAGCGGCCTCTGGGCGCTCTCTCCAAGCAAATGCCCCTGTCTAAACTCAATTCCTGCCAAGGATAATTGGCGGGTGCCAATTTGATCATAATCCTTGGATAGGTACTTGACCTGACCACTGGTGACACGAATGCCAAATTGTAACTGGAAGAACTCAGTCAACATATGGCAAAAGGGCATATAAATTTTCCCATTGACACTCTGGGAAAAATGACAAATGGAGGCAAACACATGCAATGACACATCTATGTCCAATCGTCTCTCAAGAGCATACATCATCACTAAGTGAGGCAGTCGAATCCTTGCTCTCCCCTTAGTGACAATGGGTACAATACATTCTACAACAATTTTATACAGAACATGGCTAAATGGATGCATGGGCTTTGCATCAAAGGTATGCTCAGATTCATGTCTATGTCTTCTAAAATAGTGCAGATGAATCTGATCAATGGTAATGTTTTCAAACTCAAGCGGCTCAATGACATTTGGAAAATAGGTGTTGACATTGTTTGACGCCCGACACTCTAAGAAACTGGCTAGAATCATGGGCGTGAAAGAAATGGTAACGCCGGCCACTCTTGATTCATAGATATTATTTTTTGAATCTATACAAGTCAGATTCGCATAAAACTCCTTGCATAGATCAAGATTAATATCATGTTGGCAGTATACCAATTGTTCTATGCCAAAGTGAGTCACCATCTCAATAATTTGTGGCGCTTTATCCTCAAAATAGGTCTTGTTAAGATACCGACAAGGCAATAGAACAAACTCATTTTCCTCGAACCTCTTTTTACACTCCAAGCTCCTAAATATTGATTCCTCTGGAGCTTGTGGACCTGGTTGGGATGAACCCTCACCCCTAGACCTCTTAGACACAACACTAATATACCAAACACATGCATGCATACCAAGATAAGACCCCCAAAAGAGAAAATATCAAAGAAAACACACAAAGCATTATATTAGTATCAATACAATGTCTAAGTGAAGAAATGAACCTTAAATCATCATACCTCTTGGCTGCTCTTTTCATGTTTTCGGTTTTTGAGAGAATGGCTTGAGAAGAGAGGTTTTCCACCAACCCTAGAAGTAGATCGGAGTTAGAGGAGGCCTTAGGGACTGATTTTAGGCCTTGAGAGGAGCTTAGGTCGCAAGGGGATTCGAGAGGAGGAGAAAATCGCCGGGAATGAGCAGCCAAAACCCTAGGTTTGGCTTTCCCGGCGCGCCCTTTCCTTTTATAAAACCCGCGAACCAGTCGACTACCCATGGGCCAGTCGACTGGGCCAGAGTGTAATTACATTCTGTGGGTTTTGCCAGTCGACTGGCCTCCAGCCAGAGTCGACTGGTGTTTGATCTGAATTTCAGATTTTCAGTCCGAACTTCAAAAATGCCTAACTAATTCCATAAATTCTCAAAAATTCTGAAATCTTGTGGGGAGATTTGTGGATCCTATATTTACTTGGAAAAATATAATTTCAGTCAAAGTCATCCCAAATCCCAAGTTTGGTACAAACTCCGAGTTTCTCTAAAATGTATCATGAAACCCTTCCCAAAAGTTCTAATTTGTACCTTACCTTGATGCTTCTTCCCATACTCATCCATAATCCATCCATAGCATCAAGTTATATGGTATTTAGGCATTAAAATCAATTTGTCTCAATTAAAACCCCAAGTTCACCTTTGTCCCTATAATTTTCCTTTTAGTGTGCCAATTCTCTAGGATTAAGACTAACCTTAGCCTTTTAAACCTCTTGGCACACTCTATAGTCCTTTTCAATCTCCTAGAAGTAAACCACCTGAGATCAATTGACCATGGAACCCGTCTTGACTCCTAGGGCTTTCCCTTGAGCTTCTATCCCTAATTACCTCCCTAGGTAACTCTTCTACAAAGGCAAGACCACACCGGTGCTCCTCCGGTGCTTCTTGACCTTCCACTATCACTCTCTTAACCCTATAGACTTTTTCCTTGGTCAATTTCTTTTCTTTTCCTTCAAATGACTTTTCTTTGCCATTTTTGACTTTTTCTCTACCATAATTGTAGGGCATCCTTGAATATGATACTTTATCGACATTAGCCCTCCTAGAATGGTATCCTAAACCCGGCCTACCATTTCTAAGAGGTTGATCATTTTGTATCCCTCTTGATTCCTTGGATCTCCTAATGAGTATATCCAGGTTCTTCTCCAATTTATCAAGTTTGGCTTTTAGGACTTGATTCTCCTTTTCCAAAATCCTAACCTTAGGATCATTAGACCTAACTCGATCATTCCTAGGTATACCCACTCTCTTAGGCACATTCCTCCCTTTCTTAGAGTTAATGCCTTGGTCCTTACCCCTAGAATTTCTAGATTTGTCACGAACCATAGAATTCTTGATGTTTTGGTATACAAAATTGTTTCTACTTCTATCATAATATTTAAAACCAAAAACACGCATGGGCACATAATTATTATTAATTCTATCATTCAAGCAAACATTTTGAGCATTCATTGAAAAGTCTGAAGCATGAGTCGGGTTACAGGGTACCTTCCTTACCCTTGGTGCTCCCCTTTGATGAGTGCTCCTCTTTCTTTCTTCTTTCTCCCATTTCCTAAGGTGCTCCATCTTCTTGAGCTCTCCACTTCTTGGACATTTTGTATGATAATGCCCGAGCTCCCCGCATGTGAAGCACCGAATTCTCTTTCTTTTGTTTTGAACTTCTTTATCCCTACAACCCATATTAGATTCAAATGGAATTGATTTGGGCTTAGAGGTTATCTCCTTTTTACCTAGTGGGCACTTATACTTGTAGTGTCCCTTTTTATTGCAACCAAAACAGGTGATGTGATCTTTTGATTTAGCTTTGACAAAGATAGTAATCTTTTCTTGCTCTTGGATGATTAAGGATCTCTTCTCCCCCTCAACATTTGAATTTGTCATTTCTTCTTCTTCATTGGATGGAATGGATGCTCCTTCACTCACTTCCTCCACTTCTCTTGACAATTCGCTTTCTTTTTCATCTTCTTGGATACTTGAGTTGATTTCCTCAACCTCTTCCATTCTTTGAGTTGATGTGGGTTTCTTATGAACTTCTTCCAATTTATTCCACAACTCGCATGCATTTGAATATTTCCTTACATCACTCAAGACATGGTTAGGTAACATATTAATCAAAGTATTTAATACCTTCTCATTGGCCCTAGCTTGTTCTTGTTGTTCACTAGTCCAATATCTAGGGCGAAGCCTTTTGCCATGCTTGTCCTTGGGGATTTCGAATGGGTCTTCAATGGTCATTTTACACTCCCAATCCATCCCGAGCCACATCTTCATTCTATCTCTCTAATAGTCAAAATTTTCATGCTCGTATGATGGTGGTGAGTTGATATCGTCACCCAACTTGTCTTCCATGACCCTTCTCCTCTAGCAAGTGCTCCCTCGGCGGTTAGTCCGATCAAGAGCGGTCCTTGCTCTGATACCAACTGAAGGATCGTTTAAGGTGTGCTAGAGGGGGGTGAATAGCACTTTTTCGGATCTTGGATCTCTACAAATTTGTTAGCGCAACGGAAATAATAATATACAACATAAATAAGAAATAGAAACAATGCTAACAAACCGATTTTACTTGGTATCCACCCCGGCCGGGTGACTAATCCAAGAATCCTTCGGTGGATCAACCCCCGGATAACCTTCGGCTAGATCTATCGCTCCTTGTAGGTGGAGAAACCTCGCCACAACACGTCGGACGCTCTCTGATCACAATAGACTACTAACTCACTTTACCCAAGCGAGTTTCGTCAAGCGAGATAGTAGGAAATGAGCCCCTTTAAATAGGACTTGAATATGAAAACAGCCGCTACCAGTCGACTGCCCCAAGGGTAGTCGACTGGTCCTATTCAAATTCGACCGTTACAGTACAATGTTCGAATCTGCCAGCTGTTCCAGTCAATACCAGTCGACTGGTATACACCTAAGCCTAGGGTTTTACTCCCGAGTACAAGTCTCTCCGCACTCAAACCCTCCCGGCTTAGCCCCTGAGTACACACACCCATACTCAGACCCTTACAACTCAGTTGGCTCTTCACCAGCAGTCTTGACTGTTGCCTTCACGCCCTCTTCATCTTTGGCCCTCGTCCCTCGGATGCGCACGCAAACTTCCAGCTTGCCTCCATGCCACCCTTCACGTACGCCTCGAAGTCCGCGTCTCTCGGCTCATCATCTCTGCTATCCAACAGTCCCTCGGATGCACACACAAACCTCCAGCTTGCCTCCATACCATCCTTCACCTGAAGACATCAACTAAGTCCACGTGTACCTGTACACCTGCACACTCATGTACACATATGAGAACAACATAAATCCTAACTTAATCATATTGCCTACACATCAAAATATCATGATCCTCTAGATCATCTCAGGGTCGATTGCCCCAACAAAGACTACCATTATTACCAAAGGAAACATTACCTCTATTTTTGTATTGAAGGGTAGTAAATAATGATTTATCACCGGTCATATGTTTGGAGCACCCACTATCAACGAACCAAGTTGATAGATGCTCCCCCTCAATCATAACCTACACAATTCGAAAAATAGAAGATTTAGGTACCCAAACCTTGGGACCTAAAGCACCTACTAAGCAAGACTTAGGCACTCATGCCTTGACTACTTTCCTTTGAGCCCTAGGTGTCTTAGATTGTCTAACATCAGTCCTTGACATTAACGACACATATGATGGTTCTTTGGGTTGGTAACCAATACCAGCCCTATTGTAGACTGCCCTTTGGGCATTCAAAATCATATCTAAGGTCTTTGAGCTTGTTGAGAACTTCTCAAGAACACTCTTGAGTCTCTTAACCTCACTCTTCAATGATTTGTTTTCATCCTCTAACAATTCTACTTGTAAATCATCAACATCCTCATCCCTAGAGGATTTCAATTGTTCAACTTCAATTTTCAATGACTTAACCTTATTTTTTGACTTTTTCAACAAATCGGTTAAGCATGCAATTGTTCTATAGCATTTATCTAGTTCGGGAGTGATTACCTCTTCATCATCCGAAGATGATGAAGCCGCGTTTGTTGAGATGGAGGATTCATCACTTCTCTCTTGATCTTCCAATGCCATGAGTGTCACATGCCATGTACTCTTCTCATCCTTCTCTTCTTCGGATGAACTTGAGGAGAATTCATCCCAAGTGGCTTTCAAGGCCTTCTTCTTCTTCTTTGATTTCTCCTCCTTTTTCTTGGATTTCTCCTCCTTCTTCTTTAGCTTTGGGCATTCACTCTTGAAGTGTCCTTTCTTGCTACATTCATAACAAGTAACATTAGATTTATCAATCTTAACTTCACTAGGGTTACCTTTACCCTTGAAGCGCCGACTCTTCCTCATCATTCTTCTAACGAAGTTGGCCATCTCGGAGGAAGAAGAGCCGCTGCCATCCTCCTCAGAATCGGACTCGAATGAGGATGAGGATGAAAATGAAGAGACTTCCTTCTCCTTCTTCTTCTTAGTCTTTTCTCCTGCAACTAAAGCAATCCCTTTCTCCTTGGGGCCTTTGTTAGCCATTTCATGTAATTCCATTTCACAAAATAAATCATCTAACTTTATAATTGATAAATCCTTAGAGACTTTGTAGGCATCCACCATGGATGACCACAAAGCATTCCTTGGAAAAACTTTTAACACATACCTCATAAGGTCGCGGTTCTCGACCTTTTCATCAATAGAGTGGAGACCATTGAGAACTTCCTTGAACTTACCATGTAGCTCATTTACGGTTTCATTCTCCTTCATGGAGAGGTTTTGGAGTTGGTTGAGGAACAAATCCCTCTTGGCGATTCTTGAATCTCGAGTTCCTTCATGGAGTTCAATGAGCTTATTCCACAAATCTTTTGCACTTGAAAAGGGACCAACCTTGATTAGTTGGTCTTTGTTCATGCCGCATTGTAAGGTCACCACCGCCTTCGTGTCGGCTTCACTCATCCGGGTTTGTTCAGTCGACCAACGCCAAGACTCTAATTCTTTGCCTTCATCATCCTTTGGAGGGGGAAACCCTCATTCACAGCGAGCCAAGTGTTGATATCCATCTTTAGATAGTACTCCATCTTCGATCTCCAATATTGAAAATATGCTCCATCGAAGAAGGGAGGTCGAGTGGTGCTAAATCCTTCTCTCAACGCCATTGTTGATAGCTCTCGGTTGTTAATCCGCTTGAACAGAGCCCCAAGCTCGGATACCACTTGTTGGAACTTGGATGGCTAGAGAGAGGGGGGTGAATGTAGCCAGACACCCACTTCTTGCAAGTTTAGGTTTTCTCTGCAGTTGGGTTAGTAGCACAGCGGAAGCAAAAACAGAGTTGCAGAAACTAAAACCTAAACTAAGCACAAACACAAAATGCTAACAAAGAGGATTTACAAGGTTTGGGGATAACTTGCCCCTACTCCTTGGCGTGCCCGTAAGGTGGGCGATCCCTTGATCGTCGGCAGATCAAGCCGCGGAAAATCCGAATAAAATGCAACCTCCTTCTCGGTGGAGTAACCTCTCCACAGCGTTTCAAGATGGATCAAGTATTAAGTACAGGAAACACAAGAAGAAACTTACTAAGCACTTAGAACCACAAGAACACAAGCAAACTTCTCACCGAGCTCCACCCAGCGCAGATCTCACGCAAGAACTCCCTTCTTCGTGTCTTCTCGCTGATGGACTCGCCAAGCTTCTTGTTTCTCTTCCAAGTGCTCAAGTAACACAAGGTTGCTTCAAGGATCGCAGTTGCTTGCTCAAGATGATGGAACAGAGTTGCCGCAAGAGCACAATGTGGAGAACATTGTTACTCAGACTTGTTTGCCACCAAGCACTTAAGTCTCAACTCACTGATCGCCAGGTCACCACCTTACTACAGCCTCCAGCTGCTCACCTACAACAGCCAGCTACCACTGAGCTCTTCCTGGACTCCCTGAGCTTCCCTCAGCCAAGCTCCAGTCAGCAGCTCCAGCAGTGCCAGCGTCCGTTGCAACCTGAGATGGAAAACGGACAAACCTGCTCCAAGGAAAGACTCCCATTGACTCTCCTTGAGTGTTTGAATCCATTCCTGTCACCTGCACACTTGATCAGATCATTAGCATAGCAAATCAAGCAGAGAATCAAGTATCAGAGATTAAGAGCAGAGAAATCAGATGTGTTCAGACGTGATAAGAGCGTCTGACAGTGCATTTTGAATTAAAGTGATCGGTCACCAGACCGATCTAGGGCTCGTGGATTGGTCACCGGACCGATCCACCGCTTTGCTGGAACTCCCAACTTTCGCAGCCACAAGGGCCTGATCGGTCACCAGACCGATCAGGATGTGACCTGATCGGTCACTAGACCGATCAGGAAGCTCCCTAACCGATCAGGCTTCGGCCTGATCGGTTATAAGATGGAGTCCGCGACACTGGATCGTTCACCAGAACGGTCTGTACAGTGTTCCAGATCGGTCACCAGACCGATCAGGAGCAGATCAGTAAGGTTCCCAAAACCTACTGGATGCTCCCTGATCGGTCACCGGACCGATCAGGAGCCCAGCAGCAGGGGAACTCAACTCACTGTATGCTCCCTGATCGGTCACCAGACCGATCAGGAGCCGAGCAGTGAGTGAACTGCATGCTCCCTGATTAGTCACCAGACCGATCAGGAGCCGAGTAGTAGGTTCCCAACCTCACTGTATGCTCCCTGATCGGTCACCAGACCGATCAGTCATCGCTGGATCGGTCACCAGACCGATCCACGAGGGAACACCGTGCCAACTTCCCTGATCGGTCACCAGACCGATCCAGGCAAGGTCAAATCTCCTCTAAGTCACGAGATTAAGCCTCCAGCCAATCTCTGACTCGTGCTTGATCCCTCGGACCAAGACTCCATGCCCAGCTTCACTCACCGGGACTTCAGTCAACCTGGCTTCACTCACCAGGACCCGGCTTCACTTACCGGGATTTCAATCAACCTGGCTTCACTCACCAGGACCCGACTTCACTCACCGGGATTTCCAATCAACCTGGCTTCACTCACCAGGATCTGGCTTCACTCATCGGGATTTCAGTCAACCTGGCTTCACTCACCAGGACCCGGCTTCACTCACCGGGACTTCAGTCAACCTGGCTTCACTCACCAAGACCCGACTTCACTCACCAGGATTTCCAATCACCTAACCCTCTGAGTTAGGTCTTTTCACACCTAGCCCTCCAAGCTAGGATTTCATCCAACCTAGCTTCTCAAGCTAGGACCTGACCCTCCGAGTCAGGCTTTCATCCAACCTAGTCCCACTAGGTATGTCTAGTCCACGACCAGGACTTAATCCAATCATCTCATCAACCTAAACTAAAATCAGTGTCAACACCAAAACAACAATCAGGGTCAGACTGCATCAACACTTTTGGCATCAAAACTTTAAGTTTAACTTGCTCAGTATAAGTCAATTGTGTGATACTGGCTATGTAGTTACCTTTACCAACTCTGACTACCTGATTAGAAACTTGCAAAACTCAGAAATTATGCTTAAGGGCACTAGGAAAAATAATGTTTACACTATAACCTACCCTTAATACCTAAATGCTTCTTAACTCAGTTAGAAGAATCAAACCTCTGGCATAGGAGATTAGGTCACACTAATCTAAGATTAATTTCAAAAATCACCCAACTTGGTCTAATTAAAGGAATATCAAAAATTAAGAACCATGAAAACTTGATATGTGAATCATGCAACCAAGGTAAACAAACCAGGTCTAACCACAAACTAATTCAATCAGATCTAACTCAAACCACACTTGAGCTCCTGCACCTTGACCTATTTGATTCACATGGAGCCAAGTCACTAAGCGGAAATCGGTACTGCTTAGTAATTATAGATGATTACTCTAGGTTTACCTGGGTTAGGTTCCTAAAGACCAAAGATGAAACCCTAAACTTATTTAGTGATTTTTGTAAGTTAATTGAAAATCAAAACGATACCAAAATCAAAAGACTTAGGAGTGATCACGGGGGAGAGTTTGAGAATCAACGGTTCGAGGAATTTTATAGAATAAACGGGTATATACACGAATTTTCGTGTCCTAGAACCCCCCCAGCAAAATGGGATAGTCGAACGAAAAAATAGAACCCTACAGGAAGCCGCTAGGACTATGCTCAATGAATTCAACCTAGCTAACCAATTTTGGGCAGAAGCAATTAGTACGGCTTGCTATATCCAAAATAGGGTCCTAATTAACAAACGACATAATAAAACTCCTTATGAATTATACTATCATAGACTTCCAAACCTACATTACCTAAGGGTCTTTGGATGCAAAGTCCATATTCTAAACACCAAGGACTATCTAGGTAAATTCCAATCTAAGTCAACCCCAGGGGTCTTCTTAGGATATTCAACAACTAGTAGGACCTATAGGGTTTACAATAAACAAACTAACAAAATTGAAGAAACAACAAATCTAATATTTGATGAGGAAATTAATTCAAAATCTGATAATTCAGATCTAAATCCATCAAATAGTGAACATGAAAATAATAAACAAATTGTTGAACCACTAATTGAACCCGTAAATGAACTAACTATTGAATCAACTATTGAGTCAATTGAACCAATAATTGAACCAACCCAAATAGTTGAACCAAATACTGAGCCGAACCTTCCAGCCGAACCTGAGGCTGAACCAAGTTCTAGAAAAAACAAGAAACCCAGACTCAGTCACCCAACTGATCAAATTGTGGGTGATCCAACCTTAGGAGTCAGAACTAGGTCTTCCTATAGAAATCTTAGTCAGATTGCACTGATTTCAAAAATTGAACCTAAGACTATAGAGGAAGTCTTACCTGATCCTGATTGGATCATAGCAATGCAAGAGGAGTTAGCCGAATTTGAAAGGAACCAAGTCTGGGAACTAGTACCTAAACCTGAGGGCAAATCCATTATTGACACTAAGTGGGTTTTTAGGAATAAGCAAAATGATCAAGGAGAAATAGTTAGAAATAAAGCCCGCTTAGTAGCCAAAGGGTTCAGTCAAGTCGAAGGGTTAAACTATGACGAAACATGTGCCCCAGTAGCCAGACTTGAGTCCATTAGGATGTTGCTAGCCTTTGCAGCCCATAAGGGGTTTAAACTCTACCAGATGGATATAAAGTCAGCTTTTCTGAATGGGTTCATTAAGGAAGAAGTCTATGTAGGACAGCCCCCCGGTTTTGAGGACTTAAAAAAACCTGACCATGTTTACAAACTCAATAAGGCACTATATGGACTAAAACAAGCACCTATGGCCTGGTATGAACGTCTATCAACCTACCTCATTTCTAAGGAATTTAACCAGGGACAAATTGACTCAACCCTATTTATTAAGACCTTAGAAAAAGACATCTTTATTGCCCAAATCTACATTGATGATATAATTTTTGGATCCACCAACTCAAATTTCTTAAAAGAATTTGTTAAAATAATGGAAAATGAATTCGAAATGAGCTTAGTTGGTGAGCTCAACTTCATTCTAGGGTTACAAATTAAGCAAACTAGGGATGAAAATTATGTCTATCAATCCAAATATGCTAAGGAGTTAATAAAGAAATTCAAAATGGACAACTCCAAAAGCATAAGTACCCCTATGACCACAAATGTAAAAATAGATAGTGACCCTGATGGTAAATCTGTAGACCTTAAATTATATAGGAGTATGATTGGAAGTCTACTTTACCTTACAGCTAGCAAACCTGATATCCTTTTTGCTATAGGAATGTGTGCTAGATACCAAACCTGTGCTAAGGAAACGCACTTAGCAGCCCTAAAATGAATACTAAGATACATTAAGGGTACCCTAAATGTAGGGATTTGGTATCCTAGGACCTCAACTTTTGACTTGTCAGGATACCCGGATTCTGACTATGCTGGCTGTAAACTAGATAGATAGAGTACAAGTGGAAGCTGCCAACTTTTAGGAAATAGTCTAGTAAGTTGGTGTAGCAGAAAGCAATACTGTGTAGCTCTATCCACAACTGAAGCTGAGTATGTTGCTTTAGGAGGGTGTGTAGCACAACTCCTATGGATGATGCACACTCTTAAAGACTTCCAGCTTAACTACACCTAAACTCAGGTCTACATTAATAATATAAGCTCAATTAATCTAACTAAGAACCCAATCCAACACTCTAGAACTAAACATATAGAAGTCAAACACCACTTCGTTAGAGATCATGTAGCCAGGGGTGAGATAGTCCTTAAGCATGTAGACTCAAAATCTAACCTAGCTGACATATTCACCAAACCCCTACCTGAGTCTGAGCTCAGCTCACTAAGAAGGCAGTTAGGGTTATGCTTGGTAGAATAGGACTGCTCTAAGTTTTGTCAAAAAAAAACTATTTTATTTTCTACAAAATTAATTCTTTATCTTATTTTGTTATTTAAAATGATTTTTCCGACTTAGTTTTTTTAATACAATTACCCCCTTCAAAAACTAGGGTTTTTTCACAAAATGGACATAGCCTAGGCCCTAATCCTAGAACTGCATGCACCTATAGATCTAGAAGTCAGCATCTCACAAGCACCTTAGGGTACTTTTGATTGATCACCTAGAATGGGTTGAGATGCTTAAGTCTTTGTCTTAATTCAAGATGCTTTAAGTCTGTACATCTGCAGTAATTGGGGCACTAAATACCAATTAAACAGTAATCAGGTTAAGTGTCAAGCTTAGAAAATCTAACTTGATCAAATCACTTAACTTGACTAACCCTAGCGAAAGCAACTGTTTATAACAGTTAGTAAGTAGCTAATCGGGTTAGACAGGACCCGAAAGCAGGAAATTCAAATTAATTTGGTCCAGCTCAAACTTAGAATTGGTTCAGTACAGCATCTTACTTTTATTAATCATTGTTTGCTATATTTTTTTTATATATGGCAAAGGGGGAGAGATTGGAAAAGAGAGAAAAGAAGGTTTCAAATCAAAAGTTAATTTTTTTTTTCAAAATTAAAACTTTATTAAAACCTTTTTTCTTCCAAAAAGATTTTATTTTTTTTCAAAAAGCAAAGTTCTCTGCTTGAAAATTTTTTAAGTATTTAAACTACTTTTTAAAAGTATCTAAGCTGCTTGCAAATTGTCTAAGTGTCAAAACTTCAGAATAAGCTTAGAAAATTTTCTAAAGTGCAAAAACTAAGTATTTTGAAAATTATTTTCAAAATTAGTTGCGTTCAAAAATTATTCTAAGTACTAATTCTAAATCTTTGGACGACTAAAAATTTTCTAAGTATAAATTTCAAATTCTCTTGAAAATTTTCCAAGTGCCCAACTCAAAATATTTTTTTTGAAAAATGTTTTCTTACTTAAACTTATTTTGAAAATTTTCTAAGTATTGAAAAGTTGAAAAACGTTTCACTTTTAGACTTAGAAACTTTTTCAAAAACCTCACGAACTTTTGAAAAACCTAGGGGGAGATTTCTTCCAGGGGAGGAAATCAAAACTGGTACTTTACCTGCTTTTTGTTTAACTTAACTTTTTGAACCGGGTTGCCATAAATCAAAAAGGGGGAGATTGTCGGTGCAGGCAGCACCTAAGTCAAACCTGGGTTTTGATAATGGCAAAGGGTTCAAGAGTTATGATGTTATTTTTGGTCTAATGTGTTCACTGAGTGTGCAGAAAGAAGTCCTGGCGAAGGGCTGCTGGGCACCTAGCGAAGGGCTGCTAGGCATCGAAACCCTAAGACCTGGCGAAGGGCTGCTAGGCACCTGGTGAAGGGCTGATAGGCATCGAAGACCTGTCGAAGGGCTGCTAGGCATTGAAGACCTGGCGAAAGGCTGCTAGGCATCGAAGACCTGGCAAAGGGCTGTTAGGCATTGAAGACCTGGCGAAGGGCTGCTAGGCACCTGGCGAAGGGCTGCTGGGCAAAAGTCCAACCGGAGGAGCCGGTTGGCAAAAGGTAAACTCTCCTGAGAGGAGTAGGTGAGGACGCGTTCCTCGTCGAGGGAACAGTAGGCGTCGGTTTGACCTAGGGTTCCATTTGGGAGACCCAAAGTCAGAACCAAGACAGCTACAGCTGTAAAGCATTGACTAATATTCTTGCTTTGTTGTTTTGGAACTAACCTTGAATGCAGGGACTGAAGGAGTGTGTTTCTGCAGCTCAGAACGCCCCAAAGGAGAGGGGCAGGCAACTGGGCCAGGCGCCCGGGAGGTCCCAGGCGCCCAAGGTCAAAGCCAAACAAGCAGTTAAGCAAGAATCGCTTCGAAACAACACTGGGCTAGGCGCCCGAGAGGTCCCGGGCATCCAAGGTCAAAGCCAAAGATGAGTCGAAGCAAAATCAGCCACGAAGCCAGCGGACCCAGTCAAGCTGGGTGCCCGAGAGGTCCCGGGCGCCCCAGTCATCTCCATAGCCAATTCGAAGGGGATAAGCGCTGACCAAGCTTCGGATAGAGGTTCTCGAATCCGAAGGCACGTGCCAGGCGCCCCCAGGAGCACTATAAAAGGGGCTCGACCCCAAGGCTTCAAAACAATAATTTTCCAACGCCTCTAAGCTTTTCGTTCAAGTGCTCTGCTCCGGCAAACTCTGATCTCTAGATTCCAGCGCCAACGACGACCCGCTGCTCCGAAGTACGATCCACACCGGGCGTCTGTAATGAAAGGTGTAACTCTTTTATTTACTGCGATATTATTGTACAAAATTCTATAAACCTTTGCGCGATTATAGAATTGCCCGTAGTAAACGGTCATACCAAACGTGGGCCTTGGAGTAGGAGCCGACCGCGACTCCGAACCAAGTAAAAATACTTGTGTTCCTCGTGTTTGTTTTTAATTCCGCTGCGTACTTTCTCTTAATCTTATCCAAAAAGTTTTCACGATATTCACCCCCCCTCTATCGTGTTTCTCGATCCAACGGGCCTCTGGTCTCAAAACAAATATATATCATAAGGATGTTGATGCAGTCTGGCCCTGATTGTTGTTTTGGTGTTGACATCGATTTTAGTTTAGGTTGATTATGATGATTATGATGAAGTCCTGGTCGGGGATCAGGCAAGGGATGGAAAATTCTAGTCTGGAGGGCTAGGTGTTGAAAAGTCCTGACCTGGAGGGTTAGGTGTGGAAAATCCTAGCTTGGAGGGCTAGGTGTTGGAAAAGTCCTAATTCGGAAAGGTTGGGTGAAAAGTCCTAGCTTGGAGGGCTAGGTGAAAAGTCCTAACTTGGAGGGTTAGGTGCAAATTCCCATCCTGGAGAATTAGGTGAAAAAGTCCTGGCTTTGAGGGTCAGGTGCCTAGCTTGGAGGGCTAGGTTGGATGATGTTCTAACTCGAAAGGGTTGGGTGAAAAGTCCTATCTTGGAGGGCTAGGTGAAAAGTCCTAACTTGGAGGGTTAGGTGCAAATTCCCAACTTGGAGAGTTAGATGGAAAATCCTTAGCTTGGAGGGCTAAGGTAGATGGAAACTTAGCTTGGAGGGCTGAGTTTGAGTCCCTGGATCGGTCTGGTGATCGATCAGGGATTTTGGCACGCTGCTCCTTCGTGGATCGGTCGGGTGACCGATCCAGCGATGACTGATCGATCGGGCGACCGATCAGGGAGCACACAGTGAGGTTGGGAACCTACTGTGCTGCTCCTAATCGATCTGGTGACCGATCAAGGAGTATGCGTTTCACCCATTGACTGGCTCCTGATCGGTCTGGTGACCGATCAGGGAGCGAGCAATGAGGTTGAGTTCCCTTGCTGAACTGCTCCTGATCGGTCTGATGACCGATCAGGTTTACTGTGCAGATCGTTCCGGAGAACGATCAAGCGTCGCAGGTTCCTCTCTATGATCGATCAGGACGGAGCCTGATCGGTCTGGTCAGGTTCTGATCGGTCTGGTGACCGATCAGGAGGCTGCCTGATCAGTCCGATGACCGATCAGAAGGCTTAGCCTGCGAAACTCAAAAATCGCCCAATATAAGGGTGGATCAGTCCGGTGAACGATCCAAGACTTGGGATCGGTCTGGGAGAATCTCAAAGAAATCGCGATTTCTAATTGAGCGTTGGGGATCGATCAGGACGAAGCCTGATCGGTCTGAAACCAGCCTGATCGGTCTGGAACCAGCCTGATCGGTCTGGTGACCGATCAGGAGGCTCTCTGATCGGTCCGATGACCGATCACTTTAATTCAAATTGCATTGTCAGACGCTCTGATCGCGTCTGAACTCAACCGATTCGCTGCCACTTTCCTCTGATATTTGATATGTTGTTTGATTTGCTGCTCTAATACTCTGAGTAAGTTTCAGGTGACAGGGGAGGATTCAAACACTCAAGGAGAAGTCAAAGAGAGCTTTCCTTGGAGCAGGTTTATCCATTTTCCCATCTCAGGTTGCAACGGCGAGCTGCAGACTGGAGCGGAGACTGGAGCTTGACTGAGGGAAGCTCAGTGAGTCCAGAGATAGCTCAGTAGAGGCTGGCGTTGGCAGATGAGTAGCTGGGAGCTACAGAGATGTTGTCACCTGGTGAAGAATCAAAAGGGCGGTGTATAGCTTCGTGGAAGGAGGTCTTGCGAACGGTTGTTCTTGCCGTGCCTTGAGTTCTCCACAACTTGCTTGCTGTGTTCTTGCGATCTTCATCACTTTTGAGCAAGCAATTAAGAAGCAACCATCCTTTACTTGAGCCTTGAAGGAGGGAACAAAAAGCTTGGAGTCCGACAGTGGGAAGACACGGGGAAGGGTTCTTGCATGAGATCGCCACTGGGTGGAGCTCAAGGAAGCTTGCTGTGTTCTTGTCCTTGCCAAGGGTTTGAGTAAGATCTTTCTTGTAGTTTCATTGAGCTTAAACACTTATATTTGATTGAAACGCTGTGGAGAGGTTTCTCCACCGAGAAGGAGGTTGCTGATTTATCCGGTGATCACCGGGGCTTGATCTGCCGACGATCAAGGGATCGCCCACCTTAAGGGCACGCCAAGGAGTAGGGGCAAGTTATCCCCGAACCTTGTAAACCCTCTTGTTAGCGATCTTGGTAGCTGTCGACTGTTAGCCTTCATCTCTGTTTTTGTTTACTGTATTGCTCTGCTATTTCTTTGCTTCTTCCGCTGTGCTGCTGATAGTTTAAGTGCAGAAATATTGCTAAGCTCTTCAAAGGAAAAGTGTTGGCTATATTCACCCCCCCCTCTCTAGCCATCTCATCCCCAACAAGTGGTATCAGAGCTTGGTGCTCTGTTTACGGCTTAACAACCGAGAGTTCTCAACAAGATGGCATTGAGAGAAGACTTCTCCACCACCCGACCTCCATTCTTTGATGGTGCCGACTTCCAATATTGGATATCAAAGATGGAATACTATTTGAAGATGGACATCCATACTTGGTTCGCGGTGAAGGAGGGATTCACCCCTCCTAAGGATGATGAAGGCAAAGAACTTGAGTCATGGAGGTGGACGGCCGAACAATCAAGGAAGAGTGAAGCCGACGCGAAGGCGGTTGTCACTCTACAATGTGGCATGAACAAAGACCAACTCATCAAGGTTGGTCCCTTCACAAGTGCAAAAGACTTGTGGAACAAACTCATAGAGCTCCATGAAGGCACCCGAGACTCTAGAATTGCCAAGAGGGAGTTGTTCCTCAATCAACTCCAAAATCTCTCCATGAAGGAGAATAAGTCGGTAAGTGAGCTCCATAGCCGGTTCAAGGAAGTCCTTAATGGACTTCATTCAATTGATGAAAAGGTCGAGAATCGCGACCTTGTGAGGTATGTCTTGAAAGCATTTCCAAGGAATGCTTTGTGGTCATCTATGGTGGATGCCTACAAAGTATCTGAGGATTTATCTATTGTAAAATTAGATGATTTATTTTGTGAGATGGAATTGCATGAAATGGCTAACAAAGCCCCAAGGAGAAGGGGATTGCCTTAGTTGCAGGGGATCGAGTCACTAAGAAGAAGAAGGAGAAGAAGAAGGAGAAGGAGGTCTCATCATCTTCATCTTCTTCCGGATCCGAATCCAATTCCGAGGAGGATGGCAGCGGCTCTTCTTCATCCGAAATGGCCAACTTTGTGAGGAGGATGATGCGAAGAGACCGACGTTTCAAAAGGAGAGGTAACACTAGTGAATTCAAGCTTGATAAGAATAATGCATCTTGCTTTGAGTGTGGTAGGAAAGGGCATTTCAAGAATGAATGTCCGAAGCTTAAGAAGGAGGAGAAACCCAAAAAAAAAGAAGAGAAATCCAAGAAGAAGAAGAAAGCTTTGAAGGCTTCTTGGGATGAGTCATCCTCTAGTTCATCCGATGATGAGAAGGAGGAGAAGAGCACAAGGCAAGTGGCTCTCATGGCTCTTGGAGAGGAGAGCAATGAAGAATCTTCAAGCTCCTCAAACGCGGCTTCATCATCTTCGGATGATGAAGAGGTAACTTCTCCCGAGCTTGAAAAATGTTATAGAGCAATTGCATTTTTAACTAGTATGCTTAAGAAATCCAAAAACAAAGTTAAAGCATTGCAATTAGAAATTGATCAATTGAAAGCTTCTAGGGATGATAACATTGATGATTTACATGTTGAATTACTAGAAGATGAAATTAAATCATTGAAACATGAAATTGAAACTTTGAAATCCTCTAAGGTTGAGAAAATCAGTGATTTGCATGATAATGTGTTAGTAGAGGAAAACCAATCCTTGAAGAGTGAAGTTGAGAAGCTCAAGAATATTCTTGGGAAATTCTCAAATAGCTCTAAGACCCTAGACATGATCCTAAATGCCCAAAGAACGGTTTACAATAGGGCCGGTATTGGTTACCGCCCTAAGGAACCCTCATTTGTATCTCTCATGTCTAGGACTGACATGAGACAATCTAGGACACCCAAGACTCAAAAGAAAGTTGTCAAGGCATGGGTGCCTAAGTCATGTTTAGTTGATGCTTTAGGTCCCAAGGTTTGAGTACCTAAGACTTCTATTTTTCGAATTGTGTAGGTTATGATTGAGGGGGAGCATCTATCAACTTGGTTTGTTGATAGTGGATGCTCCAAACACATGACCGGGGATAGATCATTGTTTACCACATTTCACAAGAAGAGTAGAGGTAATGTATCATTTGGTAACAATGGTAGCCTTAAGGTCATAGGAATAGGAGACATTCAAATATCCGAATGTCTTAGAATCTCAAATGTCCTTCTAGTCAAGGGGATGAAGCTTAATCTCCTAAGTGTCAGTCAATTGTGTGACACGGGTTACACAATTGACTTCCAACTAAGTCAATGTCTAGTTAGACAAAATGACACCTTGGACACGGTACTAGTAGGAGCAAGAGTAGACAATATTTATCAAGTTTCTTTTAAAAGTGCTACTAATGCTTTTGCTAAGTGTTTCATGTCAAAAGAAGAAGAGTCCACACTTTGGCACCGGAGGCTAGCACATGTGAACATGAAGAACATCCGGAAGTTGGCCAACAAGGGACTAGTTCGAGGCTTACCAAGCATCAAGTATGGAAAAGATAAATTATGTGATGCGTGTCAAATGGGTAAGCAAACAAAATCTGCACATAAAGGTAAAAGCGCTGTAAGTACTTCCAATGCATTAGATTTATTTCACATGGATTTATTTGATTGTAGCACTATCATATCATTGAATGGAAGTAGATATTGCTTTGTTATTATTGATGATTTCACTAGATACACATGGACTTACTTTTTAAAACATAAGGACCAAACCTTAGATATTTTTATTTCTTTTTGTAGAAGAGTTGAAAATGAAAAATCATTAACAATTAAGACAATAAGAAGTGATCATGGAGGTGAATTTCAAAACCAAAGGTTTCTAGAATTTTGTCAAGATAGAGGTTATAGACATGAGTTCTCTACTCCTAGAACACCACAACAAAATGGTGTTGTAGAGAGGAAGAACCGTGCTCTTCAAGAGGCTGCACGAAGCATGCTTAATGAGTACTCACTCCCGAGTTACTTATGGGTTGAAGCTGTAAATACAGCCTACTATGTGCAAAATCGAGTTCTCGTCCATAGGTTTTTAGGAAAGACTCCCCATGAACTTTGGTTTGGGAAACCACCTACGGTTAAACATCTTAGGGTGTTTGGTTGTAAGGTGTTCATCCTAAACACCAAGGATCACCTTGGAAAGTTCACAGCAAAGGCTGATGAAGGGATACTAGTTGGGTACTCCCTCATTAGTAAAGCCTACCGAGTCTACAACAAGAAGACTAGATTAGTTGAAGAGTCTTCTGATGTGGTTTTTGAAGAAATTCCTAAATCACCTGACCAGTCAGAAAATGTAGAAGGAGTTCAACTCGAACTTAAGAGACTAAGTTTGAATAAATCTCCAAGTGTTGTTGATGGTGATGAGTCTGATGACGGTGAGCCTAGACAACCCATTGATCAGCCGGATCCTAAGGCTGAACTTGTGTCTAGTGAACCCGTTCAAGAAGCACCACCAACACCAAGACAAACAAGATTAGCCTCTAGTCATCCCCAAGACCAAATCGTTGGAGACATCCATCAAGGGGTTAGGACTAGATCATTCTTCCGGAATGAGTCTAATGAAGTTGCTCTAATTTCCGAAATTGAACCTAGAAAAATTGATGAAGCATTAAATGATCCTGATTGGATTATTGCGATGCAAGATGAACTAGGTCAATTTGAGAGGAGTCAGGTTTGGGACTTAGTCCCTAGACCTAAGAAGACCACCATTATTGGAACCAAATGGGTCTTCAAAAACAAATTAAATCACAAGGGAGAAATAATTAGAAACAAGGCACGCTTGGTAGCCAAGAGCTACAGTCAAGTTGAAGGCCTTGATTATGATGAGACTTATGCTCCTGTGGCACGATTAGAGTCCATCTGATTGATGCTTGCATTTGCAGCACACCGTGGCTTCAAATTGTTTCAAATGGATGTCAAATCGGCCTTCCTAAATGGATTGATTAGGGAAGAGGTCTATGTCGAACAACCTCCGGAGTTTGAGAGTACCGAATATCCAAACCATGTGTTCAAGCTCAAAAAGGCACTCTATGGCCTTAAACAAGCACCCCGGGCTATACGGATTCCGACTACACTGGATGTAAGTTGGACCGGAAGAGCACTAGTGGGGGCTGCCAATTCTTAGGATCGTCCTTAGTAAGTTGGTCGAGTCGGAAGCAACATTGTGTTGCTCTTTCCACTACCGCGGCAGAATATATCGCCATGGGAGAGAGTATATCACAATTGTTGTGGATGATCCACACCTTAGAGGATTATGGATTGAGTTACAAGGGTGTGCAAGTGTTATGTGATAACATTAGCACAATTAACTTAACCAAGAATCCGGTCCATCATTCTAGGACAAAACATATTGAAGTAAGACACCACTTCATTAGGGATCATGTAGCTAGGGGGAACATCATACTCTCACATGTGGAGTCAAAGTCAAACCTAGCTGACATTTTCACTAAACCACTTCCCGATAGTGAATTTAGTTTCCTAAGACGGGAATTGGGAATGTGTCGCGCTTCATGATGTTCAAATTGCGGTCAAAACCCTTCATGATGATTTCGAAATGTTTGGGAACAATTGGGTACCTTTGGGAACATCTCACACAAACTATAAGGTTTAACAAAATGTTTTTGTTTGTTAGATATGGGGTGAGATGTTAGGTTTAACTCAATTTCTCAAAATGTCATTGCATCCCTTGAGGAATTAAGTTAACGAGATAATAATCACGGTGGTGACCAAGTATGAGGAAAACCATTGCATAACATATGTGTATATGGCTCCATGATCATACTTGGACATTCCAATCAAGGCAACTTGATTGGAAACTTGGATTTGGAAACAAAATTTGGTTGAATTTGCTTGATTGATTGTTGAATGAGTTTGACTCCATTTGGATGGGTCAAAGTGTTTGTTGAACCTATAAGGACTTTTAATTCTTGTTCAGGGATCAATTTTAGTCATAAAATCATGTACAAGTTCGACAAAGTCCATCAAATCTCGTTTGGAAAATTCAGAAGTTCTGAAACTGAATATTTCAGTTCGTATCAGGAACCCTGATCGGTCTCCGGACCGATCAGGCATAGGGCTGATCGGTCCCTAGACCAATCTGACCCCTTCCTATGGTGTTCAGTCCACAGACCGATCTGTGAGGCAAGTCGTGATCTCCCGGAATCTGACTAAGTGTACTGAGCTAGCCTGGATCGGTCTCCGGACCGATCTAGCACCCTGTGGGGATCGGTCCACAGACCGATCAGGGAGCTCAGAGGTTTCTCTCCGGACCCTACTGATCAAATCCTGATCGATCACCCGACCGATCAGGAGCGCATCTGATCGGTCATCCGACCGATCAGGACCATGCCAGTCCGATCAGGCTGTATCCTGATCGGTCTGGACGAAATCAGATCGAACGGTGGTCCGTTCAAACGCATTAAATTTTGGTTGGTGGATCGATCCACCAACCGATTAACTCTCTCCAAACCCTCGTTTTCCCAAACTCTAGCGCCGAAACACCCTCTTCTGCGCAACCTTGTGAGAGCGAGAGAGTTCTTGCGTCTCCCTTCTTCACGCGCGTGCGACCCTTTGCAGAGATCCCTTCTGGTATCTTCCGGTGAGCTCTCCACTTGCCCCAAACTCTCTGCGTCCGAGAGTTTTCATTGAGCAGGCCTCTCTCAACCGTGAGGAACCAGATTCTTCCTCCTTTACTCAAACTCACCCATGGCGCCTAAGTAAACTTTGACTTCAGTTTTATTTTCACAACAGTTCATGGAATATATGTTTGTGAAGCTAACCAAGTTTTGTTCTTGTTCTGGCTGTTGTACCATGATCTTGTTGTGCTTACCGTGACCTTACTTTCTCACCATATGTCTATGATCAAATTTATCTATCTTTTGATTGGGTATTATCTATGATGATCAACTCTTGTATGTGTGATTCAACCCATGTCCATCTTACCAAATCATTTGAATTTTGTGTCATGATCAATTCAAACCTCATTAGAAAGTCATCTAAGGGAAAAGAGGTCATGGAGGGAAGTTCGAGGGGGAAGGCTCCTTCCTCCTCTGCCCCTTCCAGAAGGCCCCAGCCTTCTTCCAGCTCTCGATTCCCCAATGCGGCCTGCGAACAGGCCTTTCAAGCAAGGACCTTCAAACTCTTACCCTGCAGATCCATTGATGTTCCCTTCCTGACTGAGTTCTGTCCTTCGGTCATGGAGATTGTGATGTACTACAATCTGGGTTTTCTCCTATCCTTGGAACGGACCATAAATCATGACCTTGTATCTGAGTTCTACAACAACCTCCAACAAGGTCCTCAAGGGGGATTCGAGTTCACTACTCGTGTTGGAAAGATGAACCTTGATTTTTCATACGAGATTCTAGCTGAGTACTTGGGTGGTCGACGATCACCTAACCTCTATTCGATTTATCCAGAGCTCCCTGATCCTCTGTTGGCCCCGTTCACAGATACTACCCCCGACTCTATCTATCAGCACTTCTTTGGTCACCCTCGCCCTGCCGAGCTTGATGAGTTGGGTCCAGTGTTTCCTACCTTTGCAGCTCTCCGTCTTGCTCCGGCTGACTATGTTCTTTTCAAGATTATCACAAATTGCATCTTACCGATCACCTCAAAGCCGTTGGCCGAGATCCGACCCTATCACTGCCTTATGCTCTACGGCATGCATCGCCGGATGGATTTTGATATCATGGAGAGCATTTTTCAGTCTATCCTATCCTACCGTGAAGCTAGCCGTCGCACGGTTTATATGTCTTTTGGTCATGTCATCACTGATTGGCTTATGTCAGTTGGTGTTGATGTCACCAAGGGTAGGACCATGCCTATGGTTAAGCAAGACTGTCGGTTGGGTCGACGAGCCTTTGCAAAGTCTGGTATTATCATTCGTGAGCGTGATGGAGTCTTGGTGTGAAAGGATGGACGCGGACTTGGTGAGCTGCCTAGCGGAGCACCACATTTTCAGGCATCACACGACGCTCCTCCTGCTGACGACGAGTACGACGACGAGCCGGAGCCTGATTTGCGCTGGCAGATCTCAGAGCTAGATCAGACGGTACAGGAGTTTATTCAGCTGGGGGCGACAGATCGTGAGGAGTTTCGTTCGGGCTTCGTTCCCTAGATTCCCGACTGACCAGGATTGAGACCGAGGTCTCAGGGACCCGCACACTCCAGCAGACATGGTATGATGAGTGGCGCAGCCACACATTTCCAGGAGGTGCACCTTCATCGAGTACTGCGCCAGGGTCCTGTGCTCCTACTGATGCGACGATGGATGACCGTATGCACGATGAGACCCACCAGCTGATCATTGAGCTTGGATGTTTTGTCTCTTTTCATGATTGCGTATTTGACTATGATTTTAGGTTGTATGCCCTGTGACTTGATTATTGTGACCTTGTGTCACATGTTTTTGCTACCTGTTGATGCTTTGATGACTACTGTTGTTTATGTTTATTGCCATGTTTTTTTTGAGTATATTTATTGTTGATGCCATGTTGATTATGTGCCTTTTATCTGCATGATTGTTCGATTTTATATTCATGCTTACATTGCCATGTCCATTTGATACTTATGAATATTACGACATGGGTTTATATTTCATACTCATATGATGCATGTGATTGCTATGTCTTGCTATAATTTTTCACATGTGTTCGTATGATCATTCCACAAACTATCACATTTTTGATGAGTTGGGATACCTCTACGATTGAGGGGGAGTTTATTTTAATCTTAACATTCCCTCTTTCCCCTTTTCGGTGTTCGACAAAGGGGGAGAGTGTGGATTGGTTAAGTTTAGAATGACCATGTTGTAGGGGGAGGATCTGGATTCCCCTATGATTCTAAAGTTGGAATATTGATTGAGATCCCTAAACTTAAAATCGGATTGTCAAACAACAAAAAGGGAGAGATTGTTGATGCAGTCTGGCCCTGATTGTTGTTTTGGTGTTGACATCGATTTTAGTTTAGGTTGATGATGATGATGATTATGATTAAGTCCTGGTCGAGGATTAGGCAGGGATGGAAATCCTAGTCTGGAGGGCTAGGTGTTGAAAAGTCCTACCTGGAGGGTTAGGTGTGGAAAATCCTAGCTTGGAGGGCTAGGTGTTGGAAAAGTCCTAATTCGGAAAGGTTGGGTGAAAAGTCCTAGCTTGGAGGGCTAGGTGAAAAGTCCTAACTTGGAGGGTTAGGTGCAAATTCCCATCCTGGAGAATTAGGTGAAAAAGTCCTGGCTTGGAGGGTCAGGTGCCTAGCTTGGAGGGCTAGGTTGGATGATGTTCTAACTCGGAAGGGTTGGGTGAAAAGTCCTAGCTTGGAGGGCTAGGTGAAAAGTCCTAGCTTGGAGGGCTAGGTGAAAAGTCCTAACTTGGAGGGTTAGGTGCAAATTCCCAACTTGGAGAGTTAGATGGAAAATCCTTAGCTTGGAGGGCTAAGGTGGATGGAAACTTAGCTTGGAGGGCTGAGTTTGAGTCCCTGGATCGGTCTGGTGATCGATCAGGGATTCTGGCACGCTGCTCCTTCGTGGATCGGTCTGGTGACCGATCCAGCGATGACTGATCGTCGGTGACCGATCAGGGAGCACACAGTGAGGTTGGGAACCTACTGTGCTGCTCCTGATCGATCTGGTGACCGATCAGGGAGTATGCGTTTCACCATTGACTGGCTCCTGATCGGTCTGGTGACGATCAGGGAAGCGAGCAGTGAGGTTGAGTTCCCTTGCTGAACTGCTCCTGATCGGTCTGATGACCGATCAGGTTTACTGTGCAGATCGTTCCGGAGAACGATCAAGCGTCGCAGGTTCCTCTCTATGATCGATCAGGACGGAGCCTGATCGGTCTGGTCAGGTGACCGATCAGGAGGCTGCCTGATCGGTCCGGTGACCGATCAGAAGGCTTAGCCTGCGAAACTCAGAAATCGCCCAATATAAGGGTGGATCGGTCCGGTGAACGATCCACGACCTGGGATCGGTCTGGTGATCGGTCCAGGAGAATCTCAAAGAAATCGCGATTTTCAATTGAGCGTTGGGGATCGATCAGGACGAAGCCTGATCGGTCTGGAACCAGCCTGATCGGTCTGGTGACCGATCAGGAGGCTCTCTGATCGGTCCGGTGACCGATCACTTTAATTCAAATTGCATTGTCAGACGCTCTGATCGCGTCTGAACACAACGATTCGCTGCACTTTCCTCTGATATTTGATATGCTGTTTGATTTGCTGCTCTAATACTCTGAGTAAGTTTCAGGTGACAGGGAGGATTCAAACACTCAAGGAGAAGTCAAAGAGAGCTTTCCTTGGAGCAGGTTTG
>JAGFNQ010006374.1:0-86410 GCA_024364735.1 Boesenbergia rotunda
TGGGATTAAACCCATAGGGTGCAAGTGGGTTTTCAAGAAGAAAACCGACATGGAAGGTAATGTTGTTACCTTTAAGGCTAGATTAGTGGCAAAAGGATATCGTCAAAAACAAGGAATTGATTATGACGAAACCTATTCGCCAGTAGCTATGCTTAAATCCATTCGGATGCTCCTAGCCATAGCAGCTCATTATGATTATGAGATATGACAAATGGATGTGAAAACAGCTTTCCTTAATGGAAACCTACTTGAGGATGTATACATGATACAACCTGAAGGGTTTCACATCGGTGATAAAACCAAGGTATGCAAGCTTCGACGATCCATATATGGACTAAAGCAAGCATCTAGGAGCTGGAACATCCGTTTTGATGAGACAATCAAAGAGTTTGATTTCTCACAAAGTCCTGACGAACCTTGTGTGTACAAGAAGGTTAGTGGGAGTGCAGTCGTATTCCTAGTATATATGTCGATGACATCTTACTTATAGGAAACGATATATCAGTTTTACAGACAGTTAAGATTTGGTTGTCCAAAACTTTCTCCATGAAAGACCTGGGAGAAAGCAACCTATATCCTTGGGATTAGAATCTATAGAGATAGATCAAAAACGGTTGCTTGGTCTTTCGCAGTCTACATATATAGACCGAGTGCTAAAAAGGTTTAGCATGTCGGAATCCAAGAAAGGTTACCTTCCCATCAGGCATGGGATCAACCTTTCGAAGTCTATGTGTCCGCGCACAGAAGACGAGAGGATTAACATGAATAAGATTCCCTATGCATCCGCAATAGGATCTATCATGTATGCTATGTTATGTACTAGGCCGATGTATCGTATGCTCTGAGCGTCACGAGCAGATACCAATCTGATCCAGGAATGGATCATTGGGCGGCTGTTAAGACAATCCTAAGTACTTAAGAAGAACTAAGGATGTATTTCTAATATATGGAGAAGGAGATTTGATAATACGTGGGTATACAGATGTCAGTTTCCAGACAGATAAGGATGACTCCAAATCGCAGTCTGGATACGTATTTACTTGAATGGAGGCGCAGTAAGTTGGAAGAGTTCCAAACAAGACACCGTAGCGGATTCTACCACGGAAGCGGAATATATCGCAGGCTTCGGAAGCAGCAAAGGAAGCAGTCTGGATCAAGAAGTTTGTCTCCGAACTTGGCGTGGTTCCAACCATTGATGAAGCAGTGCCGGTATACTGCGACAACAATGGAGCTATTGCACAAGCGAAGGAACCAAGGTCTCATCAGCGATCCAAACACGTGCTTCGACGCTATCATCTGATCAGAGAGATTATAAGTAGGAATGACATACAAATTGAGAGAGTTCCCACTGAAAGGAATATAGCGGATCCTTTAACTAAGGCCTTGCCTCAAAACAAGTTTGAGGGTCATGTTAGAGCCTGTGGTATTGGATACCGTAGCGATTGGCATTAGGCCAAGTGGGAGTTTGTTAGTGATATGAGAGAAGTGTCCTAAGGCAATCGCCTTATGATGTAAACATTTATTTTAATAAATGATAATTCACTATTTGAGTATACATGTTTTGTGTATTTGATTGGGATCTTAAACTCATCTACTGAATGTCCGCAATACAACTCACAGCATAAGAGAATTTGTGATGGGATCACAACTAGTGATTATCTCTAATGTGCAATTGTGAAGTATTGAAATATCCCTAGTCGATGAATTGATAAAAACGGACACTATCAATTCTGTTGAGACTAGCATGGGTTATCTCTAATCAGCTGATTCTCACTAGCTGGTGACATTGGGATGTCCGGAGATAAACATGGATGCTAGTTAAGGGAACTAGTTCATTGGAGTGACTAGCTGTAAGACTTCATATGGGAATCTACATGTAGATATGTCAATGAAGATCTTACTGCGGCTTAAGTGCGATGTTCCTTTGACTTGCGGTGTTCAAGTCATCTTGGTCATGGAGACTTATACTTTGACATCTTAAGCAAGCATCTCCAAGGAGGTGTGGACCCAGGATGATCGGGTATAAGCCGAAGTGCCCGAAGATGTTTGAACAGCCTACAAAGGATTCACCACTCCTTGCGAGGAGATGTATACCCAGGCCTATCGTCGGATTGTTACTCAAAGCCTCTGGCCAGAGCATATCATGTTAAGAGTGCGAGTCTCTTAAATACATGAGAGTAATTAGAAATCCAAAGGACGAGGAAGACACTACTTGGGCTAGGTGTGACGTAGTCAGCCTAGTGGGGACTGACACCATAGACTGTGTCCTGAACCAAGTGGGTATAAGGTGGTGAAGGGAATGAGGCACGATTCATTAGAGCTGCTGAAGGGTTTCAGAATAATTTCTTCTGGGGTCAAACCGTTGATCTTTCGATTAATTGGGGATCATGATGTACGACTAGGTGCCACTCATGATCGTTCTATAATTAATGGGTTAATTATAGACGGCCAACATAAATCGAAAGCCTATTTAGTCACACGCAATACGAGTAATCCGAGGGATTTAAAACGAGTTGAAAATTGGATTTTCCGATCAAGAGAAACAAGTCGAATCTGAATTAATCAGAGGCGCAATGGAAGCCAAAAATGGCTAAGTCTTTTGAAGGCTTTTTGGGCGAATTAAATGAGTTTAATTCGCGGTTTAATGGGTTGGTTTTGGCCGGCCAAAGAGGGTGTTAAACCCTCTTTGGTGGCCGGCCAAATAAGAGTAGAAAAACCAATTTAATTGGTTTAATTAATAAAATAAATCTAGCGCGATTTATTTATAAATTATGGATAAATAAATTTGTATAAAGAAATTTATATAAATAAAATTTATAAAAATTTATTCTTTTATGGAAGTTTAAAATAATCCACGAATTGGTTTATTTTAATTTTATAAAATCAATTATGAATTGATTTTTCATAATAAGAAAGTTTATAAATTTCTTATAAAATTTATTCCATAATTTAAAGAGAAGAAGAATTAGTTTTATTATAAATTAGTTTATAATAAAACTTGGTTTAAACGGAATAATTAATAAGAAAATTTATAAGATAAATTTCTTATAACTAATTCCGTTTAGAGGGAGACTTAGCAAAGGAGTTGCTACTATATAAAGGACCCAAAGGCTAGCCCTTTATTAACATACATCAATTAATCAAGAGATTAATTACTCCCTCTCTCTTTCTCTTAATCTCCTCTCCTCCTCCTCTTCTTCCTCCCTTAGGGCCGGCGCACCCTAGCCTCTCTAGGGCCGGCGCCCAACCACAACACCAACAAGGGTGTTTGCCGTGAGCTTTGAAGAAGGAGGAGAACTCGAAGACGAAGAAGAAGAAGCGGATAGCGACTCCTCTCTTCTCGGAATTTGATTCCGTTACTTCGTTGGTTAGTTTTTCCATTATTTCTCTTATTCTTCTAGTTGTGCCTTCCGAGAATCTAGTAGTTCTCGTCGGCACAAAACTCGTGACTTTGTGAAGTCATCCCGAAGAGAACTCGGCGTGGACGCGAATAGAGGCGGAGCTTCCAAGGGACGCTACTGTTGGATCTCGTCCCTTACTTCGAGTTACGAGAGGTACTTAGTAAATTAGTTTACTTTTCTGCAATGTTTTATTTTATGATTATGTCAACACACCATAAGATTGCATGCTAGATACGAAGTTAAAATAATTTAGGAAATTATTTTATGCAAACTCTTCCGCTGCACGTAAAAATTTTAAATTTTACGAACTCGTATCCTTGTCGACATGCACCCGGTCCCAACAGGGACGAACTCTGCGCTCTGCGATATCAACAGGAGCGTTAGGAGAACACGCCGGAGGTTGTCCAGCGGAGCCCACTCTGACGCTCAAGTCAGTGCCTCGATGGAGAGAGGAAGTAGTAAGCAGAAAGATGTATGAGTAGCAAAGAATGCATAACCCCCTTACCAGAGGGGTTGGACTACCTTTTATACCTGTGGCGGCTGCCGTGGCGCGTCCCCATGATCTATGCCACGTCCCCCCCCCCTTCGACGGTTACTGGAGAGCCTTTGAAACGGTCCACGCCGTCATTACATTTCAACCCGTTGCGATATTTAAGGATCATGATATCTCCGTGATAGTAGGGGTGCTTATTTGTAGATCCGCGATGGAAGGGGGACCGTTTCTTAAGGTCGAAGGCAGCTTGGGCTCCGCTTCCCCGAGGTGATCTCGGGGCTTTCTGGCCCGGGTGATCGCGGGCGCTCCACTTCCCCGAGGTGGTCTCGGGACCCGACTTCCCAGGGTGATCCAGAGAGGGGTTTTTTGATCTGATCTTCCAGGGCATGCCCTGGAGGCTCCTCTTCCCGAGAGTGTCCCGAGAGCTCTGAAAGGGGAGTCGCTCAGACTCGTCACGTCTTGCCGCGTAGCTTCTTCATCCCACGTGCCCGCCATGGGCTATTCAACCCCATCACAAATCCCACCCTTCAAGTCTGATCGAAGGAAGTATGACTGACTGATCAGATTAGTGTGGTGGTGAATAAGTTGTATCCCAGTGTGTCCTTGCACCCGTTACTGCTCCCTTAGTAGTTATATGGGGTCCTAGGATTGTAGAGGTTGCCCCGGGTCCCAAGGAAATCCCTTTTTGGCTTTGTCCTTCCTGAAAGGCTTCTATGGCTTTCGAGGTACCGCAATGATATCTATCCATCCGTTATAAAGGCACATGGCACTCTTTGATGGCAACAAGGTCCTTCCGCGAATGCCCCATCACCACGTGCTTCAACGACCCTCTTCACGACCTCTTACTGACGTGCTCCGTTGTAGCTGGCTCACATTAGACGACTATTTCTGGCGCTGCCCCGATGTTGCGGTTTCTTGCTTTTCATGTGCTTTGTCCCTATTGCATTCATGCAGGCGGCTTCCTTGGTATAAGAAGGGAAGGCGAAGACGTTCGTCCAACTTTTGATTTCATGGCTGATGCACCTCGTCTCCCTCTCCTTCTCTAAGGACTCTTTTAACGTAAGTAGTTTGCCTCCTCCTTGTCTTTTACCTTAGGAACCATGGAAGGTTACCGAGCAGAGTGGTACGAGTCTGCCTCTTCGAGAGTGAGACCGGAGGCTCTGCAGGCGGCCATTGGGGCCTACTGCATCCCGGCTGGGATGGTGGTGGCTATCCCCAGGGTAGACCAGACGCCAGTGGAGCCTCCCGCAGGCTTTTCTACCTTCTTCTTGGGGTAGGTAAAGTCAGGGCTCCGTTTCCCCATTCCCCCTTTCTTCATGAACGTAGCCTCCTATTTTGCATACCCCTTCACCAGATGGCTCCCAATGCCTTTGGTCAAATGGGGGGACGTATATTATCTTCAAGCTCTTCGACCTCCTCCTGACTCCTCGTCTCTTTCATTCTTTCTTCGTTCTGATCAGCTCCAGAGGGGTCTTTAGCTTTTCGGCGCGTCTGGGCCATAGGTTCTTAGGAGGGTTCCCTTCCTCACACAAAGGGTGGAAGGAGAAGTTTTTTCTTCATCCAACTGCCTGTGTTGCCCTTCAGTCCGCTTCATTGGATAGAGGCTCTACTGACTCCTCCTTTTCTAGGGGAGTTTCTCCAGAGTCCTGCGTATCAGCGCGCTAGGAACGTACTCTCCAGCATGAAGTTCAGTGGCCCCGGATTAGTGCAGAGTGAGGAGCTCATGTACCGGGCGGGCCTTAGCCCCAAAGTGACCCCAATCAACCCCAACCTCGGTATGTTCGTCTTTTTCATCAATGCCCGTTAGTTCTAGCTGATATTTCCTTGTCTGGCTATTGCAGAGGAAGTCATGTTCTCCAGGGTGATGGGCCGACTTATCAAGTGGGAGGAGGCCAACCAGGAGGTGCTGACTCATCCCCTGGCTATTCCTGATGCACACCCTATGCCTGCCGAGTCTTCGGAGAGGACCGCTGAATCATCCCACGGGCCTACTTTGCCAAGGAGGGCAGAGGCTACTGATGCACCCCCACCTGTAGCGAACCAAGGGCTTTCCGACCCGTCAGTTGACCCTCAGGCGAATCCTCCTTTTGGGAGTGAGTCTCTCTCGATTGCTGTTCATCCAGAGGGGGTTGATAGATACCATTTTGTTGATTATTTTAATTGCTAAAATCCATGATTGGCCTATGTTTTTATTGCTTAATTATGAAATTGCCCTAGGTTTTAGAACTTACTCTTATTTTGGACTTAATTGCAAATTCACACATATTTGGATTATTTGGCCACTAAATTCTTGATCTATTTTTGTAGGCATGAAAGGTTCATGGACCTAGGGCATATTGGGTCAAACTTGAGTCGGAAGTGACCCGGATCGAGTTATCAAGATTAAGATTAAATCTGGGCCGTCCGATTCAAGAGCGGCTAGATCTGAGCCATCCGGGACCATCTGAAGCAATCCGAGCTAGGGTTAGGGTTGATCAAGCACTCTGATCAAGATCTGAAGGTTTCATCCCAATCAGAGCTCAATCAACCGTTGGATCAAGCTCGGAGGGCTCTAGATCGTCCATTCAAAGATCTGGTTGATCTGGACCATCCGTTGCACATCTGGAGGATCCGAGCTACCATGAGGCAGATCCTGACCCCAGATCATCATCATCAAATTTTGGATCAAATCAGAGCAAGATCAGCCGTTGGATTTCCTCAAATCAATCAGAGCCGTCCATTCCTATGTATTTAATCAAAACTCACCACAGTCTTCTCCTCGTCGCATCTTCACCGCAACAGTAGTTCTTCTTCGTTTTCTTCATTTTTACTTCAACTTTGCTCCAATTCGAGGCGCAGCCACCTCAACTTTTACCCTAGAACAAGTTTTGGATCATCGGATGAAGCTTCCTTGGAGAATTCAGCTCAGTTTCGCACCGGACAAGGTTGTTTGAGGGTTTCGACAGCTTTGTGGTCCGATCACCCGAATCTCACTCACAAGCCATCTCCGAGCTTCTGAGCCATCTGTAGAGGTTCTCAGGTGAGCTCAGAGCATCTCCAAATCACCTCCGCAATCCATTAAACCAAGATCGAGGAGTTCGGATTGGATTTTCCCAACTTAGTGCAGAGTGAGCTGAAATCGATCAATTGAAGCTGTTCCCACTGATTTGCGGAGCCGAAGGGGTTCTTGGCTTGCCTTTGCGTGACGAACAAGGAATTCTTGAGCTTAGGGAGGATTGAGGCTTAGTTATTTAGCTAATCTCAGTTGTTTGTAGCTGTAATTTCTATTACTGCAGTGTTTCGTTTCTGAATTTCGTATCAGCAACTTAGTTTCTATTTCTGAATTGTTCCAGCTCTAATTAGAGTTTCAATGCTTCAAGTAGTTAGTCAGATTGCTTGTTCAATGATCAATTGAATTTAAATTAGTTTATTTTTTGTTTTTAGCTTGCGTACCAGTTTGTATCAGCTGTTCTCTGTTTTCTTTTCCTGCGTATCAGTAAACTTCAGCAAGTGTTAGTTTAGTTTTTTTTTTCTTAATTTGTGTCTAGTAATGATTAGCCCCCTTTTAAGCTTGTCTGAATTGTAGATTAGTGCATTGTTTTCAACTTGTTGGTTTGCTAGTTCGGCATCTAATCTAGTGTTGCAATGTTGCATCAGACTCTGCATCTACATTCATCCTACATTAGTTTCTGCAAATTCAGCCGTTCAGTTCAGTTTTGTTTCAGTCTTCAGTTCCGCATTTGCATCAATTGAAGTTGAGTTCTTAGGAGTCTTATGTGGACAGTAGCTTGGAGAAATTGATTTCAATTGTTTGTTTGGATTTAATATCCCAATCGGTTTCTGAATTGTGCAAGTTTTCCTGCATTTCTGCACTTCTGCACATAGTCTTTGCAGGTTCACTTAGGTTTAGATTTATAGCTGAATTGATCCATTGTTGGACTGAATTTCTTCCTTCCCTTCAATAAAAGCTTTGTTTTCCAACTGATTTGTTCAGTCCCATTTCCTGAATTGCTAGTATCATCTTGGCACATAGTTTTCTACTATTTTCTCTCTTGTATACCAAGTTGCTATTTTTCACTTCCTGAATTGCTAAATTTCTGCAAGCGTATCAAGATCAGCCTCCATACTGATTTGTATCCAGATCAAACACACTTTGTAGTGTACTTTTGTGCTTCATTTAGTTTCCATCGCATCAAATCAAGTTATGAACTGCAAATCTCCCTTGCAGCATTTTCAATTCTGCATTTCTGCACTTGATGGCAAGTGAAGTGTGGCACTGGTTTTATATCAGTTTGTTCATGGATTGCTTAACAATAGGTTGTTTCGAGTGGACAATCCTGAAGCCATTCTCTGCAGTTAATATTAGTTTTTGGCACATCGGCTCTTTTCTCTTTTCAGCAAGTTTACTTCACTTCTGAAATTCTGCATGTTGTATCAAGTTTAATTTCGGCAGTGAAGTGTATCAAGTTTAAACATACCTTTATGTGTGCTAGTGATGCTTGAAAACAGATTACTTTAAATCCAACTTGAATCTGAATTTCAAATTTAAATTCCACACAGCAGTTTAGATCAATGCATTTTGTATCAAGTGAGTTTCGGTAATGACTTTGTATCAATTTGTCTATAGAATGCTCAACCTTTGGTTGTTTGGAATTGCAAACCCTGTCAGCCTAAGGATCAATTTGATATCAGCTTGATTTATCGAATTTCCAAGTTGCATTAGTTGATTTAATTGTCCATTGGTGGAGTTATTAAGGGCTATCACTTGGGTTAGTTCATGAGTTTAGTTTTCTTTATTTTCATTGTGTTTTCATTCTAAATTCATCCCCACACCATATTCTATTCGAAACCCCAAATTCGCAAACGACACATAAATACAAGCATGAATCGAACACAACCTCAACTAGTCCCCAGGAAAAATACGACCTGTGGCCCCTTTACTGCGTTTTCATATTTTGATTGCAAAAAGGGTTTCCAGCACATTTATAAATTCTAAATTCTGACGGATCCACACATTTCGTGACAACTTTAATTAGCTAAATCGGGTCCGCCAGGGGTCAACGAGGTGTCCTCCCCCCTACTGCCCCCTCAACAGTCCCATTCGATGGTCGACAGAAGAGGCGAATTCTGGAGGGCTGGGCTCGGGCCCCAGATGGAAAAGGCTGCGCTCTGGTGGCCCCAACCCTCTTCCCTCTGTCCCCGAGGAGCCTGTTTCTCCTTCTGAGGATGGGGCATCTGTTCTCATATCTCCCCCCGTTCCTTTGGCTGCTATTCCGGAAGCGGGCGTCCCGGCCCCCGGCTCTCCCTTAATTGACCCGCCCGAGGCTCCGAAGGGTAAGGAGGTATTACCCACCCAATACCGGATGAAACTAAACTGTTGGGACCGGGTGCATGTAGACATGGATACGGGTTCGTAATTTTAAAATTTAATTACGTGCAGCGGAAGGTTTAGCATAAATAATTTCTCAAATTATTTTAACCACGTATCTAGCATGCAACCTTATGTTGTGGAGACATGATCAAACATTTAAAATTTTTGCAGAAAGTAAACTAATTTACTTAATACCTCGTGTAACTTGTAGAAAGGGACGAGATCCAACCGTAGCGTCCCTTGGAAGCTCCGCCTCTATTCGCGTCCACGCCGAGTTCTCTTCGGGATGACTTCGCAAAGCCACGAGTTTCGTGCCGACAAGAACTACTAGATTCTCCAAAGGCACGACTAGAATATCAAGAGAGAGAGAAGGAAAACTAACCACCAAACGAAAACGGAATCAAGATTCCGGGAGGAAGGAAGGAGTCGCGACCCGCTTCTTCTTCTTCTTCGGCACCTTCTTGGTGGAGGTGGCTCACGGCAACCCTTGGGGAACCCTCTAGGGCCGGCGCCCACTAGAGGAGGGAGAGGGAGAGAAGGAGAGGAAGAGAGGCTAGGCAAGAATCCTTGATCACTTGAATTAATTCCAAGCCTTGCCTTTGCACCTTTATATAGTAGTCTCTTTTTCGCCAAGTCTACTTTTAACGGAATAAATTTTCCATAAGAAATTTATCTTATAAATTTTTCTATGAATTATTCCGTTATGCCAAGTTGTTATTATAACTTAATTTATAATAAAAAACAACTATGTCTCCCCTTTTATTATGGAATAAAATTTACAAGAAATTTATTATATAAATTTTTCTTATCATGGAAAAATCAATTCATAATTAATTTTATAAAATAAAATAAACCAATCTATGGTTCATTTTAATTTCCATAAAAAGAATAAATTTCTATAAATTTCTTTATCCATAATTTTATAAAACAAATCACGCTCGATTTATTTTATAATTTAAACCAAACAATTTGGTTTCCCTATTTATTTTGGCCGGCCAAACCAAAGAGGGTGGGGACCCTCTTTGGCTGACCAAATCTAAGTCATCGCTTTACGAATTAAACTCATTTAATTCGTCCAATAAGCCTTCAAAAGACTTAGCCATTTTAAGCTTCCGTTGCGTCTCTGATAAATTCAGATTCGACTTATCTCTCTTGATCGGAAAATCTAATTTTCAACTCGTTTTAAATCCCTCGGATTACTCGTAGTGCGTGTGACTAAATAGGCTTTCGATTTATGTTGGCCGTCTATAATCAACCAATTATAGAACAATCATGAGTGACACCTAGTAGTACATCATGACCCCCAATTAATCGAATGATCAACGGTTGACCTCAGAAATAATTCTGAAACCCTTCAGCAGCTATACTGAGTCGTGCCTCATTCCCTTCACCATCTTATACCCACTTGGTTCAGGACACGGTCTATGTGTGTCAGTCCCCACTAGGCTGACTACGTCACACCTAGCCCAAGTAATGTCTTTCTCGTCCAACGGATTCTAGTTACTCTCATGTTTCTGAGAGATTCATACTCGGAACATGTGATGCTCTGGCCAGACGCTTCGAGTAACAATCCGACGATAGGCCTTGGGTATACATCTCCTCGCAAGGAGTGGTGAATCCTTTGTAGGTTGTTCAAACATCTTCGGGCACTTCGGCTTATACCCAATCATCCTGGGTCCACACCTCCTTGGAGATGCTTGCTTAAGATGTCAAAGTATAAGTCTTCATGACCAAGATGACTTGAACACCGCAAGTCAAAGGAACATCGCACTTAAGCTGCAGTAAGAACTTCATTGACATATCTATATGTAGATTACCATATGAAGTTTTACAGTTAGTCACTCCAATGAACTAGTTCCCTTAACTAGCATTCATGTTTATCTCCGGACATCCCAATGTCACCAGCCAGTGAGAATCAGCTGATTAGAGAATAACCCATGCTAGTCTCAACAGAATTGATAGTGTCCGTATTTATCAATTCATCGACTAGGGACAATTTCAATACTTCACAATTGCACATGTAGAGATAATCACTAGTTGTGAATTCATCACAAATTCTCTCATGCTGTGAATTGTATTGCGGACATTCAGTGAATGAGTTTAAGATCTCAATCAAATACACAAATATGTACACTCAAATAGTGAATATTCATTAAAGTAAATGATTACAATCATAAGGCGATTGCCTTAGGACACTTCTCTCATATTACTAACAAACTCCCACCTGGAATAATGTCAATCGCTACGGTATCCAATACCACAGGCTCTAACATGACCCTCAAACTTGCTTTGAGGCAAGACCTTAGTTAAAGGATCCACTAAATTCCATTCAGTGGGAATTTTTTCAATTTGTATATCATTCCTACTTATAATCTCTCTGATCAGATGATAGCGGCGAAGCACATGTTTGGATCGCTGATGAGACCTTGGTTCCTTTGCTTGTGCAATAGCTCCATTGTTGTCGCAGTAAACCAGTATTGCTTCATCAATGGTTAGAACCACACCAAGTTCCGAGACAAACTTCTTGATCCAGACTGCTTCTTTTGCTGCTTCCGAAGCCGCAATATATTCCGCTTCCATGGTAGAATCCGTTACAGTGTCTTGCTTGGAACTCTTCCAACTTATTGCGCCTCCATTCAAAGTAAATACGTATCCAGACTGAGATTTGGAGTCATCCTTATTGTTGGTGCAGAATGCACCTAAGTCAAACCTGTGTTTTGATAATGGCAACATAGATCAAAAGTTAAGTCATTCTTGTTTTCTAACAAGTTAATCAAGTGTGCAGTGAAAGCCCTAGCAAAGGACCGCTAGGCACTGGCGAAGGAATGCCAGAGTTAAAAGCCCTAGCAAAGGACCGCTAGGCACTGGCGAAGGAATGCCAGAGTTAAAAGCCCTAGCGAAGGACTGCTAGGCACCAGGCGAAGGACAGTCTGGGACAGAAGACCAAGCGAAGGACTGCTAGGCACCGGGCGAAGGGTAGCTCGGCATCCAAGCCCTGACAAAGGACCGTCAGGCAAAAGTCCAACCAAAGGAGCGGTTGGCAACAGGTACATTCTCCCGAGAGGAGTAGGTGAGGACGCGTTCCCCATCGAGGGAACAGTAGGCATCGGTTCGACCTAGGGCTCCATTTCGGAGACCAAAGTCAGAACCAAGACAGCTAAGGCTGTATAAAATAAATAATTAATTGTGTTATTGTGTTTTGGACTAACCCTGGATGCAGGACCGAAGGAACGTGTGTCTGCAACTCAGAGAGCCTCAAAGGAGTGAGGCAGCAGCTGAGCAGGGCGCCCTCAAGGTGAACCAAAACCAAGCGAAGCAAAAAGGGCTTCAGCTGCTTACTGGGCGAGGCGCCCTCAGCAGCGAAGGCGCCCTCGTGAGCGAAGGCGCCCTCAGCAGCCAGGGCGCCTCCAGCCCAAGACTGCGAAGCTCCAGCCCTATCCAGCCGAGAAGACCGCGTCAACCAAGGCGCCCTCAGCGACCAGGGCGCCCCAGAGGTCAAACTTAATCCCTGTTCGAGCGGGATAGAAGTTGACCGAGAGAAGTGTGGATCGGCTGACACGTGGCAGGGCGCCCCCAACGTCCAGGGCGCCCTAGGTGCTATAAATAGCACCCCTCGACCCCAAGCTTTACATGAACTTCATTCCAAAGCTTCCACGCTCTTCTACGCTCGTGCCTTGCTCCAGAAACGCCTCACCTCGAGCCGACGACGTCCCGCTGCCCCGAAAAGAATCGACACACTCCGGACGTCGGTAACGAAGAGCTTAATATTTTATTATTATTTTATTACACTCTCTTTGTAATTGAAATCATTGTAACCTATTTGCGCGAATATAGAATTGCCCAAATTAAACGGTCAACGACCGTGGGCCTTGGAGTAGGAGTCGACACAGGCTCCGAACCAAGTAAAAATCACTGTGTCTTTGTGCTGTGTCTCGTATTTTTATTTCCGCTGTGCACTTACTCTTAGTTTTCCGAAAAAGAGCGATTTCCGATATTCACCCCCCCTCTATCGGCTTTTCACGATCCAATAAGTGGTATCAGAGCGGGGAATTCAAACTTGGTGCAACCACCAGTTTGAAATATTTTTTTTCGGATTTTTTTTTAATTTCTTTTAATTATCCTTATCCCGCACTGCTAATCCAAGACCAAGTCTTGGGACACCTTTTTTTGTAAAATTTCCTTTTACAGAACAAATGTCTATGCAAGAGGGATTCAGCACCGCTAGACCTCCACTCTTCAGTGGAGAAGACTTTTCCTACTGGAAAAGTCGCATGGAGGTCCACCTGAAAACTCAGGTGGACATGTGGATCATTATCCAGTCCGGTCTTGAGATCCCCCGAAATGCAGAAGGACTTCCACAAAGCTACTCGGAGTGGGACAACACTCTAAAGCGCAAGATAGAAGCCGACGCAAAAGCAACGCAAACCCTACAATGCGGGCTGACAAAGGAAGAGCTGAATCGAGTGGGCCCCTTCAACAGTGCAAAAGAGCTATAGACAAAACTGATCGAGCTGCACGAAGGGACTTCGGACACCAGGATCAGCAAAAGGGATCTGCTACTGAATAAACTCTACACTATCAAGATGGCCGACAACGAAACAGCAGCCCAGCTCCACGCACGAATCCAGGAGGTAATGAACGGTCTTCACTCAATAGGTCACAAGGTTGAAAACCGTGACCTAATAAGGTATACTCTAAACGCCTTTCCTAGAAACACCTTGTGGGCATCTATGGTAGATGCATACAAGGTCTCTAGAGATCTTTCTAAAATAAAACTAGATGAATTATTTTCTGAACTAGAACTGCACGAACATACTAACACCAATTCGGTCGAAAAAGGTATCGCTTTCATTGCAGGTAAAAACTTAAAGACAACGAAGAAGAAAACTGAACCTGAACCCGAGTCTGACACAGACTCAGAAGATGAAGAAGGAGAATAAACTAAGCTGGTCCGGCTCGCTCGAAACAACTACAAGGAGCTGAAGAACCGAACCAACAAAAGGAAAACCGGCCGAAGAAAGGACGAACCAACTGAACCCTCAAACAAGCCTAATGTGACCTGCTACGAGTGCAAGAAAAAGGGCCACTACAAAACAGAGTGTCCAAATATGAAGGAGTCCAAGAAGACGAGAAGAAAGAAGGCGCTCCAAGCAACCTGGGACGAGTCTTCCTCAGAAGAAGAGACAGAGGCACCCCAGTCCAATCTCCTAGCTCTGACCGCCTCATATAAAGTCGAGACAAAATCAGAATCAGAACAAGAGGACGGCGAGCTGACCTTCACAGAAGACGGAGAAATTAAGGTAACTGGTTTTAATAGATTACAGTTAACTGAATTGATTTCTTTTCTTTCTCAAGATTTGGCAAAAGCCAAACTCCGGGTCGAAACCCTCCGACAGGAAGTAAAACTCCTGAAGGAGGGAGCTGACTCTAAACCCTTAACCGAGAAGGTTCAGGAAGTAACTCCTACTCAAGTTGAAAAACTTGAAAAGGAAAACTCCTCCCTGAAAACTCAGGTTAAGGATTATAGAACAGCTTTAGAACGATTTACATCTGGTTCCAAGGGTCTTGACATGATCCTTGGAAAACAGAAATCGGTTCTGAATCGATCCGGACTTGGCTACCGAACCAAATCCCGACAAAGATCATATTTGTCTGTACTGAATCAGTCCAGAAGAAAAATTCAGGCATGGGTACCTAAACTGTGCCTGAACAAACCAACTGGATCAAATCAGTATTGGATTCCCAAGGACAAGATTCACATCTTGCCTAACCATCACCGTGGTTTTAGTCCAGGGGGAGCCAAACTGAAAACTATTTTCATTATTAGATAAACTTGTTATTATTAATTTAAATTGCCTGATTGTTTGCCTGTTTACTTAATTTCTGCAATATACCATGTTTAGACTTAGGCTAGCTTAAGGACCAAACAAACTTAACTGAAACTTGAAAACATAGTATTGGGTAGAGGTGAGATGATAGTACGTTAGGGATGCCAATTTGGCGGAACTAGCCGAAGCTACCGATCCAAAACTCAAACTAGTTAGACCAGAAATTTTTCAAAGAATAATTTTGAAAATGAAATTTCATTAAAAGGCTTTGTCAAGGAAAGGGTGGATGATCCCATAAGGCTTCGGCCAAAGAAGGCCTAGTGCCTCGCCAAGACCTGGAAGCCAATTTTTGAAATTCAAATTCAAATTAATTTTTGTCAAATTCGAATCTAACACAAAATTTCAGCTAAGTATAGATTTAAACATCTTTTCAAAAATTTCATAATTAATTAATTAAGTGTTCAAAATTTAATTATCTTTCAAAATTAATCAAAATTTTCAAAATTTTCAAAACTATCAAAACCTATCTCACAAAACCTATAAGGTTAACGTGATTGAAAACCCTAGATTTGGGTGAGACAGTAAAATTAAAACTCAATTATAAGTCCGTTAATACCTGTGTTATAGTTATATTCTATATCTCAAACCATAGTCAATATAGTCAAACTTCGGTCAAAGCAGTCAAACCACGGTCAACATAGTCAAACCACGGTCAATATAGTCAAACCCAGGTCAATATAGTCAAACCATGGTCAATATAGTTAATGTAGGTCAAATCTGGTCAAATGCACTTCCTTAGAGTCAAAAGTTAGTCTTTAGGGCGCCCAAGTCCGTGTGGGCGCCCCAAGGCTGGTCAAAAGCTGCCAAAAGGCAACTGCAGCCCTGTTTAGGGCGCCCTTGTCATGCAGGGCGCCCTACCACAGTCATTCAGCGGCAGAAAGCTGCACAAACAGAACTACAGACCTGGTAAAGGCGCCCTCGTCCGGAAAGGCGCCCTTGCCAGTGTCCTTCAGTGGTCAAAAGCTGCCAAAAAGGCAGCTGCAGCCTGGTCAAGGCGCCCTGGTCATACAGGGCGCCTTCGCCAGTTAGGGCACCCTCACGGGGAAGGGCGCCCAAACTGCCTATAAAAAGGGGGCTTCCTTCCCTTTCTTCTCTTCACACCCAAAACACTTCTCCTCCTCAACTATCTACCTTCCAAGAGATCTTGCAACCCTCTCAAGCTCTCAAGCCCTCATCTTCAACAATGCCTCCCCGAGCAAACCGGTATAATTTATTGTTTTTGTTAATTTTTCAATAAATGCACACCTTCTTTAAGTATACATTCTTTCTCTTAGAAGACGCCGACCTAATCAGGCAGAACCCGATACTCAACCTAGTCTTGATCCTAGGTTTCCCAATTTAGAATTATGTAACAAGTTCGCTCGTACCACCTATAAACCTATCAAAATGAGTTACTTGAATAGGCTATTCTTCACCCAATCCTGTCCCCTAGCTATGAACGTCATAAACCACTACCAACTGGACAATCTCGTATTCTGCACTCACCCAATCAATACTTCCTTGTGTGCAGAATTTTACAATAATATCATTAGACAGGATAATCTCATGTTCTCCACCATGGTTCAAGGTATTCCCTTAACCATCACACCAACATTACTGAATCGATTTCTAGGACTACGACCCTCGCAGTCCATCTTCTGTTGTTATCCTCCTAGGGAACCTCCCTTTGATGCTCCCTATTCTCACATCACCTTAGATACATTACACTCATATTTCTTTAGGCAACCAGTGGCCAGACGATTCCAGTCAGTCGACTTAGAGGTCCAGGACTACGCCCTATATAGGGTCTTAGTCCGATGTATTCTGCCCTTATCCACCAGGGACGTCACCACTATGCGACCATTCCATACCTTTCTCCTGTACGCCCTGATTCACCAGCTAGATATTGATATAGGACTTCATATGTTTCACACTATCCTACACGCATCTAGTGTGAACACGCAAGGGCGGGTACGCACACCCTACTGCCACGTTATCACGTCCCTACTACATTACCATGGTAGGAACATTACCGAGGGAGAAATGGCCGATCTAACCGACTACGATGAAATAGGCTATAGAAACTTCGCCCTAGCAGGTATAGAGGTGTCCGGTACCGGGGTTCTGTCATGGAGACGTCGGAGAGCAGCTCATCAGATCGATTCGGACGAGGAGGTCGAGTACGACGTCGGAGATATAACAGCAGAAGCCCGAGCCCATATAGACGCGCCAGCTCCACCGACACTCTACGAGGGAGTGACCCGTATGGAGACACACATACAGAGTCTCCGAGAGGAGGTCGAGTCCTCTCACATAGAGCAGATGGACGCTCGCAGAGCTGATAGAGAAGTAGCTGATGCACGATTCTTACAGATGATGGCTCGATTCGATGCATGGCAGCCGGGTCCATCTGATCACCCCGGTCCTTCATCTTAGATTCACTTGGCATTGTACCTATTTGACTGCCCCTACTCAGTAGGGTTGACTTGTGCTTGACTGTTGACTATGTTGAACCTAAAGTACCTGCTTTTATTTTATGATGACTAGTTTATGATTATTGGTTTCTTGTTAATTAGTTAGGATTGTGTTCAGTAGAATAGTTTAACTCAATTGTTTTTACTCTACTTGATTTCAAAAATAAGTTTTCTAAAATTAGAATTTTGAAAAACTGTTTTATTTAAATTTCAAAATCAGTTTTTGTTTTCAACTTAGTTTTTTTCAGAAATCAATCTTTTCGACTTAGTTTTATATTTATTTTAAAACTACCCCCTTCAAAACTAGGGATTTTTCGAAAATGGACTTAGCCTAGGCTTTAACCCTAGAACTGCATGCACCTATAGACTTAGAAGCCAGCATCTCACAAGCACCTTAGGATACTTGTGATTGATAACCTAGAAAGGGTTGAGATGCTTAGGTCTTTGCCTCAATTCAAGATGCTTTAAGTCAGTGCATCTACAGTAATTGGGGCACTAAATACAACTTATATAACAATCAAGTTAAGTGTCAAGTTTAGAAAATCTAACTTGAACAAAAACACTTAACTTGACTAACCCTAGCAAAAACTATTGTTTATAACAGTTAGTAAGTAGCTAATTGGGTTAGACAGGCCCCTACAGAGAGAATTGATTGATTTAGTATAAATTTAAGTATGGATTGATTCAGTACAGCAAAAATTTTACTTATTTCCTTATTTATGCTGTATTTAATTATTTTGATATATGGCAAAGGGGGAGAGATAGGAAAGGAGAGAGTAAAATTTTCTTTTCAAAATTTTTCAAAATTTTCTTAACTCTATCCTTTATTCAAAAAGTATTCAAAAGTTTAACTTTCTGAAAGATACTTAAGCTTTTTGAAACTTCTACTTAAGTTTTCAAAATTTTGCTAAGTACTCTAGCTTCAAAATTCTTTACTTAAAGCCTTCAAATTTTGCAAAGTACTCTAGCCTTTCAAAAGGTTTCTACTTAAGCTTGTCAAAATTATTTTTACTTTAAAGCTAAAGTTTTTCAAATTTGTTAAGTACTAAAGTGTTTCAAAACCTACTAAGTACTTAAGCTTGTTATATACTACAGAGTATTTAAGCTAACATTTTGAGTACTGTAAAAACTTAAGACTTTAAACTCAAATTATGCTTTAAAAACTCTACTATGTATTTTTAAGTTACCTAAAACTTAAGTACAAGTAAAGTGTTTAAAACCTCACAAATTTTTGAAAAACATAGGGGGAGATTCCTTCCAGGGGGAGGGAACAAAAGTTAAAACTTTTTCATGTCTTGCTTAAACTTAACATTTTGAACTAGGGTTGCCATAAATCAAAAAGGGAGAGATTGTTGGTGCAGAATGCACCTAAGTCAAACCTGTGTTTTGATAATGGCAACATAGATCAAAAGTTAAGTCCTTCTTATTTTCTAACAAGTTAATCAAGTGTGCAGTGAAAGCCCTAGCAAAGGTCCGCTAGGCACTGGCGAAGGAATGCCAGAGTTAAAAGCCCTAGCAAAGGACCGCTATGCACTGGCGAAGGAATGCCAGAGTTAAAAGCCCTAGCGAAGGACTGCTAGGCACCAGGCGAAGGATAGTCTGGGACAGAAGACCTAGCGAAGGACTGCTAGGCACCGGGCGAAGGGTAGCTCGGCATCCAAGCCCTGACAAAGGACCGTCAGGCAAAAGTCCAACCAAAGGAGCGGTTGGCAATAGGTAAATTCTCCCGAGAGGAGTAGGTGAGGACGCGTTCCCCGTCGAGGGAACAGTAGGCGTCGGTTCGACCTAGGGCTCCATTTCAGAGACCAAAGTCAGAACCAAGACAGCTAAGGCTGTATAAAATAAATAATTAATTGTGTTATTGTGTTTTGGACTAACCCTGGATGCAGGACCGAAGGAACGTGTGTCTGCAACTCAGAGAGCCTCAAAGGAGTGAGGCAGCAGCTGAGCCGGGCACCCTGAGTGTCCAGGGCGCCCTCAAGGTGAACCAAAACCAAGAGAAGCAAAAAGGGCTTCAGCTGCTTACTGGGCGAGGCGCCCTCAGCAGCGAAGGCGCCCTCGTGAGCGAAGGCGCCCTCAGCAGCCAGGGCGCCTCCAGCCCAAGACTGCGAAGCTCCAGCCCTATCCAACCGAGAAGACCGCTTCAACCAAGGCACCCTCAGCGACCAGGGCGCCCCAGAGGTCAAACTTAATCCCTGTTCGAGCGGGATAGAAGTTGACCGAGAGAAGTGTGGATCGGCTGACACGTGGCAGGGCGCCCCCAATGTCCAGGGTGCCCTAGGTGCTATAAATAGCACCCCTCGACCCCAAGCTTTACATGAACTTCATTCCAAAGCTTCCACGCTCTTCTACGCTCGTGCCTTGCTCCAGAAATGCCTCACCTCGAGCCGACGACGTCCCGCTGCCCCGAAAAGAATCGACACACTCCGGACGTCGGTAATGAAGAGCTTAATATTTTATTATTATTTTATTGCACTTTCTTTGTAATTGAAATCATTGTAACCTATTTGCGTGAATATAGAATTGCCCAAAGTAAACGGTCAACGACCGTGGGCCTTGGAGTAGGAGTCGACACAGGCTCCGAACCAAGTAAAAATCACTGTGTCTTTGTGCTGTGTCTCGTATTTTTATTTCCGCTGTGCACTTACTCTTAGTTTTCTGAAAAAGAGCGATTTCCGATATTCACCCCCCCCTCTATTGGCTTTTCACGATCCAACACTTATCTGTCTGGAAACTGGCATCTATATACCTACGTATTACCATATCTCCTTCTCCATATATTAGGAACACATCCTTAGTTCTTCTTAAGTACTAAAGGATTATCTTGACAGCTGCCCAATGATCCATTCCTGGATCAGACTGGTATCTGCTCGTGACGCTCAGAGCATATGATACATCGGGTCTAGTACATAACATAGCATACATGATAGATCCTATCGCGGATGCATAAGGAATCTTATTCATGCAAATCCTCTCGTCTTCTGTGCGCGGGCACATAGACTTTGAAAGGTTGATCCCATGCCTGATGGGAAGGTAACCTTTCTTGGATTCCGACATGCTAAACCTTTTTAGCACTCGGTCTATATATGTAGATTGCGAAAGACCAAGCAACCGTTTTGATCTATCTCTATAGATTCTAATCCCAAGGATATAGGTTGCTTCTCCCAGGTCTTTCATGGAGAAAGTTTTGGACAACCAAATTTTAACCGACTGTAAGACTGATATATCGTTTCCTATAAGCAATATGTCATCGACATATAATACTAGAAATACGACTGCACTCCCACTAACCTTCTTGTACACACAAGATTCGTCAGGATTTTGTGAGAAATCAAACTCTTTGATTGTCTCATCAAAACGGAAGTTCCAGCTCCTGGATGCTTGCTTCAGTCCATATATGAATCGTCGAAGCTTGCATACTTTGGTTTTATCAACCGTTGTGAAACCTTCAGGTTGTATCATGTATACATCCTCAAGCAGGTTTCCATTAAGGAAAGCTGTTTTCACATCCATTTGCCATATCTCATAATCATAATGAGCTGCTATGGCCAGGAGCATCCGAATGGATTTAAGCATAGCTACTGGCGAATAGGTTTCGTCATAATCAATTCCTTGTTTCTGACGATATCCTTTTGCCACTAATCTAGCCTTAAAGGTAACAACATTACCTTCCATGTCGGTTTTCTTCTTGAAAACCCACTTGCACCCTATGGGCTTAATCCCTTCCGGTGGGTTAACCATGTCCCATACTTGGTTTTCGTACATGGAATCCATTTCCGACTTCATGGCTTCAAGCCATTTGTCCCTTTCTGAACTTTTCAGAACATCTTCATAACTGATAGGTTCGTCATCGCTTATGAGTAACACGTCGTTCGATTCACTTATGAGAAATCCGTATCTCTCTGGAATATTGCGTGTCCTATCAGACCTACGAAGAGGTGGTGTTGTTTTAGGTTCAACAAATAGCTCATCATTATGAGTTATTGGTTGTGGGTCTAGACTAGGTGTCTCTGTAATGTCTATTGGAGTTTCTTGAACTTCATCAAGTTCAATGTCACTCCCACTGTTTTCTTGTAAAAGAAATTCTTTTTCAGAATACAACATGCCTTGAAACAAACACTTTTTGTTCCAAGGGATGATAGAATTGGTAACCCTTTGTTTCCTTAGGGTATCCAATAAATAGACATTTATCAGACTTAGCATCCAATTTGTCTGATATAGTCCGCTTCACATAAGCAGGACAACCCCATATCTTAAGGTGAGTTAAGTGAGGTTTCTTACTATTCCACGTCTCATATGGAGTAGTAGAGACTACCTTGGTCGGGACTCTGTTTAGCAAGTAAACAACTGTCTTGAGCACATAGCCCCAAAAGGATTTTGGAAGAGTTACCTGATTCATCATAGATCTAACCATGTCCATCAAGGTTCGGTTACGCCTCTCAGATACACCATTATGCTGTGGTGTATACGGCAGAGTCCATTGAGATAATATCCCATTGTCCCTAAGATAATCTTGAAATTCTTGACTTAAGTATTCACCACCCCGATCGGATCGAAGTATTTTAATACTTTTGCCAAGCTGTTTCTCTACTTCATTTCTGAACTCTTTGAATTTCTCAAAAGCTTCAGATTTGTGTTTCATCAAGAACACATACCCGAATCGTGAGTGATCATCGATAAAGGTAATGAAGTAGCTATAGCATCCTTGTGCAAGAGTTGACATTGGTCCACATACATCAGTATGTATTAGACCAAGCAATTCTCCCACCGGATTATCTTTTCCAGAAAAGGGTAATTTGGCCATCTTGCCTTTTAAGCATGATTCGCATGTATCAAATGAACCGGGTTCAAATGATTCCAGAATTCCACATCGGTATAATTTGGTCATGCGTTTCTTACTTACATGGCCAAGACGACAATGCCACGTATAGGAGTCTATTCGATTATCTATTCGAGCACGTTTGTTGCTAACTTCGATATTGAAAACGTCACTGGATAAATCTAACGTGTAGATACCATTGCACAAAGTTCCAGTCCCATAAAGAACGTCATTTAAAGTTATGTAACAACAATTGTTACTAAAAGTTAAATGATAATCCTTTTCATTCAAACATGAAATAGATACAATGTTCTTTATTAACGAAGGAACAAAATAACAATTATCCAATTCTAAAACACGTCCAGTAGGGAGCTTTAGCAAATATGTTCCGATGGCAACAGCAGCAATTTTTGCTCCATTTCCAACTCGCAAATTCGCTTCTCCCTTGACGAGTCTTCTTCTATTCCTTAGGCCCTGTATGTCATTACATATATGTGAGCTACACCCAGTATCAAGTACCCAGGTATTTGAGGAAATAGAGTGGCATTCAATAACGAAGATACCTGAAGAGGATGGGGCATCGGATGCCTTCTTCTTCAAGGACTCAAGATAAACCTTGCAGTTTCTTCGCCAGTGACCCTCCTTGCCGCAGTGATTGCAAGTGCCTTTTGGTGTCTTTTCAGTCTTTTTGGCCTTTTTCTTCTTTCCCTTATTCTGTTCTTTGACCTTCCTCTTAGAACCTTTCTTCGAGGAACCAACTAACAGTACCGTCTTTTGATCCTGCTTCACAGAAGGCTCTATAGTCTTTAGCAGGTTGGGCAACTCAGGAATGGTAGTCTCCAGCTTGTTCATCCGATAGTTCATCACGAATTGTGATTAACTTTTGGGCAAACAATGCAGAATTAAGTCAATACTTAGTTCATGATCCATTGCAAAACCGAGTGTGCCCAGTCGCTCAATATACCCCAACATCTTCAACACAAACTGTGAGACAGAAGTGCCTTCCTGCATCTTAGAGGTGAAGAGGAGTTTGGAGACCTCGAACCTTTCGGATCTCGCCTGCTCGTCAAATAACTCATGAAGATGGAAGATGATGGTATAAGCATCCATATGCTTATGCTGCTTTTGCAGCTCAGGTACCATAGCGGCTAGCATGATGCAACTCGCAAGTTCAGAATAGGTCAAATGTTTCTGATAGGCCACTAACTGGTCTGGAGTTGCATTTTCTGGAGGACGGTTGGGAAGTTGATCTTTAAGGACATAAGCAAGCTTCTCTGCCTTGAGGACTATCCTCAGGTTTCGAAGCCAGTCCATGAAGTTTGGCCCAGTCAGTTTGTTGGTGTCCAAAATGGAACGCAAATTCAGAGAAGACATGATCGAGTGATTATCCTAAAAATACAAATTGAGCTTATGTGAGAAGAATGATAAAGAATGCATCAACATACATTAATAAAATCCTATTTATTTTTCGAATTGAATAACCCTTTTTATCAATTCAGGAGATCGTAGGAACATCTCCAAATAGGTTGATATCCAACCATAGATAAGAACAACCATGGCTGTGGCCATCATGTTATTCTTAGCTATGAAGGTAGGTAATTATACCGATTGCATATCACATATATGTAACTATCACTTTATGCTATCAACTAATTGAATGTTTGCATAAATCATTGGGTTGTTAACTCATTAACAAGTATGCAACAATATACATAGCACCCAACTGCACCTCTCTTTACATCGACCTTGACTGTGGCACAACAAATCGATGCTCCAAGCTTAAGGCTGACCCATTAATCAAGAAATAGTTTTAATATGGTTGGAGCTCATTCAACCGTTTAGTCAGGCTTGGATGTGTCCAACAACCAAAACTAAGGATTGACCTCTGACTCCAACTATATTAATCATAAACTAATTCCATAGTTTGAACATGTTGAGGTTCAAGCCGGGCATGGATGTGTCCATCAACCCAAACGAGAAACAAAACTCCGGTTCTAACCATATTAATGGAAGGTGTTGGCCTTAATATTTTGTAAGGGGGTTTGAGTCTCATCCTTTCTTTTCTAAGCACATTCATGACATATAATTATGTCATGTACTAACGATTTCCTTAATAAAGTATGTATGTGACTTAATTTATCAAGTCTCATTAATTGAATTAGGAACCAGATTTCCTAATTCTAATTTCATACTTTATTCAAGGAATTATTTTGGGAAACAATTTCCTAAATTGTCATAATCAATTTCGGAAATAATATGTTTAAGACTTTGATTTCTCTAAATCAAATCTTATTAAATTAAGAGACAGATTCCCTTAATTCAACCACATATTATTTTCATGAAAATCTTATTTAAGAAAACTCTATAGGAAACCATTTTCCTAATTAATTTTGGAGACAACAATATGTAAGAGCATCACCTCTTAAGGAAATTATCGTTTGAGAATCACTTCAAAATTTCCAAGATTTGATTACATATTTTATTTATGGATTTATTAATTTCAACAAATTATTTTCTTTGGGTGGCTCCCCGAGGCTCAGATACCCAAAAAAAAGAATTTGTTGAAAATCTAATTTGGTCCGCTCCCCGAGGCGTAACCAAATTAAACATGACAATTTTATTCAAAATAGGAAATTAAATTACAACAACTAACTTTAAATTGGACGGCTCCCCGAGGCTCAATCCAAAATAAAGAATTTTGTTAATAATTTAAAACCAATTCGAATTTAATTGTCAATTAATAATCCATAAATTTGTCTAGACTTTCTTGAAAGAAAGTGCCCAAAATTGCGAGATTTCATAATAGGTTTTCAGAATAATTGTAAGTTTCTGATACAAAGAAAACTTACATATTTCCAAAATTAGGAAATTTCCAAAATAGGAAATTTCCAAAATTGGGAAGTTTCCAAAAATGGGAAGTTTTCACAATTATCATAAAATTTCAGAAACTAGGATATTTCAAAAGTTTGCGAAATTTCATGAGGATTTCCAAACTTTAAAATTCCAAAATCTAAAATTTATCATAATTGGAAAGTTTCCATAATTGAAAATTTTTTCAAAATTGAGATTATGACAAAGTTTTCTGCAAAACAATTATATGATTATGTCGAACACTAACAGGCTCTGATACCACTGTTGGGACCGGGTGCATGTTGACATGGATACGGGTTCGTAATTTTAAATTTTAATTACGTACAGCAGAAGGTTTAGCATAAATAATTTCTCAAATTATTTTAACCACGTATCTAGCATGCAACCTTATGTTGTGGAGACATGATCAAACATTTAAAATTTTTGCAGAAAGTAAACTAATTTACTTAATACCTCGCGTAACTCGTAGAAAGGGACGAGATCCAACCGTAGCGTCCCTTGGAAGCTTCGCCTCTATTCGCGTCCACGCCGAGTTCTCTTCGGGATGACTTCGTAAAGTCACGAATTTTGTGCCGACGAGAACTACTAGATTCTCTAAAGGCACAACTAGAAGATCAAGAGAGAAGAAAGGAAACTAACCATCAAGAAACGGAATCCCTATTCCGAGAAGAAAGGAGTTGCGATCCGCTTCTTCTTCTTCTTCTTCGGCTCCTTCTTGGTGATGGTTGCTTGCGCCGACCCTAGGAGGATGAGGTGCCGGCCCTAGGTGGAGAAGCTTGGGCGCCGGCCCTAGGATGTAGGGATGTGGGCGCCGGCCCTAAGGGGAAGGGAGAAGGAGAGGGAGAGAGAGAAAGGGAGAGAGCTACTAATCTCTTGATAACTCAAATTAGAAATTAAAGGCTTGCCTTTGGTTCCTTTATATAGTAGCATCTCCCTTGCCAAGTCTCCCTCTTAACGGAATTTTCATAAGAAATTTATCCTATAAATTCTCTTATGAATTATTCCGTTTAAACCAAGTTTTATTATAACTAACTTTATAATAAAACAAATTCATCTCTCCTTTTATTATGGAATAAATTTTACAAAAAATTTATAACTTTTCTTATTATGAAAAAAAAATCAATTCATAATTGATTTTATAAAATTAAAATAAACCATTCCATGGATCATTTTAATTTCCATAAAAAGAATAAATTTCTATAAATTTATCTATATAAATTTCTTTACACAAATTTATTTATCAATAATTTATAAAACAAATCGCGCTAGATTTATTTTATTAATTAAACCAAATAAATTAGTTTCTCCCCCTTGTTAAACCAAATAAATTTTTCTATGAATTATTCCGTTATGCCAAGTTTTTATTATAACTTAATTTATAATAAAAAATAACCATGTCTCCCCTTTTATTATGGAATAAAATTTATAAGAAATTTATTATATAAATTTTCTTATCATGGAAAAATCAATTCATAATTAATTTTATAAAATAAAATAAACCAATCCATGGTTCATTTTAATTTCCATAAAAAGAATAAATTTCTATAAATTTCTTTATATAAATTTCTTTACATAAATTTCTTTATATAAATTTCTTTATCCATAATTTTATAAAACAAATCACGCTCGATTTATTTTATAATTTGAACCAAACAATTTGGTTTCCCTATTTATTTTGGCCGGCCAAACCAAAGAGGGTGGGGACCCTCTTTGGTCGGCCAAATCTAAGCCGTCGCTTTACGAATTAAACTCATTTAATTCATCCAATAAGCCTTCAAAAGACTTAGCCATTTTAAGCTTCCATTGCGTCTCTGATAAATTCAGATTCGACTTATCTCTCTTGATCGGAAAATCAAACTTTCAACTCGTTTTAAATCCCTCGGATTACTCGTAGTGCGTGTGACTAAATAGGCTTTCGATTTATGTTGGCCGTCTATAATCAACCAATTATAGAACGATCATGAGTGGCACCTAGTAGTACATCATGACCCCCAATTAATCGAAAGATCAACGGTTGACCTCAGAAATAATTCTGAATCCCTTCAGCAGCTATACTGAGTCGTGCCTCATTCCCTTCATCATCTTATACCCACTTGGTTCAGGACACGGTCTATGTGTGTCAGTCCCCACTAGGCTGACTACGTCACACCTAGCCCAAGTAATGTCTTTCTCATCCAACGGATTCTAGTTACTCTCATGTTTCTGAGAGATTCATACTCGGAACATGTGATGCTCTGGCTAGAGGCTTCGAGTAACAATCCGACGATAGGCCTTGGGTATACATCTCCTCGCAAGGAGTGGTGAATCCTTTGTAGGTTGTTCAAACATCTTCGGGCACTTCGGCTTATACCCAATCATCCTGGGTCCACACCTCCTTGGAGATGCTTGCTTAAGATGTCAAAGTATAAGTCTTCATGACCAAGATGACTTGAACATCGCAAGTCAAAGGAACATCGCACTTAAGCTGCAGTAAGAACTTCATTGACATATCTATATGTAGATTACCATATGAAGTTTTACAGTCAGTCACTCCAATGAACTAGTTCCCTTAACTAGCATTCATGTTTATCTCCGGACATCCCAATGTCACCAATCAGTGAGAATCAGCTGATTAGAGAATAACCCATGCTAGTCTCAACAGAATTGATAGTGTCCGTATTTATCAATTCATCGACTAGGGACAATTTCAATACTTCACAATTGCACATGTAGAGATAATCACTAGTTGTGAATTCATCACAAATTCTCTCATGCTGTGAATTGTATTGCGGACATTCAGTGAATGAGTTTAAGATCTCAATCAAATACACAAACATGTACACTCAAATAGTGAATATTCATTAAAGTAAATGATTACAATCATAAGGCGATTGCCTTAAGACACTTCTCTCATATTACTAACATAAACTACCTTCAAAAGAGGCTGGATGCAGCATTGGAGGCTTCCATGCAATCTTTTCCTCCAGTGCAGTTGAAGGAGCTCCCTGCCGAGGGACTCTTATCTGAGGGGACTTCCAGCTCTGAGGAGGATGATTTCGGCCCCTCTACACTGCCCTTGGGGCTCCTGCTGTCTAGCTACTCACCCCGCGTAGGGGCTCATTACCTTCTGAGGGTCGGGCTGATACCTTAAGGTCCCATGGAGGAACTCCGTGAGACCCTCCTGAAGGTATAGGTTACTGTTATATAAGGTGCTTTCTTTGGATGTTCTATAATCTCCGAGTGTGATAACAGGTGGCTGAAGACTATCTGACAGCCGACCGTGGCTTGTACGCCTGGCTTTAGATTGAAACCCTGATCCGTCGGGCCCTGAGAGCTGTGGTCGTGGCTAACCACGAGTACCGGGCGGGTCTTATGCAAGCGGGGGTTAGCCGAGCTCTATAGGCGAAGGTGGAGCATCAGCTGAATGCCCTAATGGCCAAGGAGTTCGCCGTACATGGTTCCCAGCACCGGGAACGGTTGGCCTCCGAGCGGGCAGTGGCCCTTATGAAGGACTTGCTTCAGGTGACGCAGGAGCGGGATCAGCTTCAGATGAGAGAGAAAAAATTGTTGGGCGATATCAGGCTTATGGCAGCCTCGACCGAGTGGCTGAACGCGCACGTTCAGAATCAAGCGCAGCAGCTCAGCCAGAAGGAGTCCGACCTCATGATGGCGACTGATCGCTTGTCTGTCTTCGAGGATGACCTAGCCCAGGCTCGATCAGAGGTATGGGCCGCGTTAGACAGACTCAAGGAGGCCCTGGCAGAGCAAGATAGAATGTCTGCTGAAATGGAGCAGCTAAAGCGTGCCAAGGAGGCTGCCGTGGCCGAGTTGCGCGCCCTTCGGGCGGCTGATACTTCGAGCAATAGAGAGGTCGAGGCGGACTTCAAGGTCAAGTTCCTGGAATCGGATGAATTTGGTGCTATCATCGCTGACCAGGTAATGAAGTGCTTGAAGCAAGGCTTCCACGAGGCCATTGACCAGTTGAAGAAGGCTCAATTTCTGCCTCCAGATGCAGACCCAAGTTTATGAGTGTCGGTCGAGTTTGGAAGGAACTCCCTCCCAAGGACCAAGAGTTGTAGGATTATGTGTTCACTAGGGGGCTTGGCCTTGCTATCTCGTGCATGCTTTTGCGTCCATTTGTCTTTGCGTCAAGGGCTCAGAGAGTAATGAGATCGGGGTGTTTCAAGTTTAATCCTGGGCACGGATCTCCCAAGATAACCCCACACGCCCAAGTACCAGGCCTACATTTATTCTCCTATGGGGCCCCCGTCGACTCTTCTCTTTTTAGAGCGTGTTGGTAGCCTCCGAATCGTCACCTCCGCATCCCACGCAATCTCTTGAATTGACCCATAAAGAGTTGCGGGTTCCCAGGTGCGGCGGAGGCATATCAACTGACGCGACGCTTCAGGATTGGCGTCCATTGATGTTCGTGTGCCATGCCTACATTAAATGCAAAGAGAGGCGGTGGTCACTATAAAGAGGGGGAGAAGGGTGAGTCATCCTTTCCCATTTATTTCACTTTCTTTCTCCTTGTAGACTCCTTGTGGCGAAATGCCACTGCCTTTTCCTTCGCCCCTATTTACAGTAGGAGTTGCCGACACCACCAGGGAGGATAGCGAAGACGTAGTAGTGTTTCTTGCTGAAGGGCCTAGCGGAGGTGGAACCGCCTGCCTCATCCTGTTTGTCAGGAAGCATAGCGGAGATGATGTCCAGGGTCTCGCTGAAGATCCTGGCGGAGGTGGGACTCCGGGATTGGCCGAGGAGTCCAGAAGAGACATCATGTGCTCCGCCGGGGAGCATAGCGGAGATGACATCTCCTGATGGTTCATCTTCTACCCCTCCTCGGGTGGTTCGTCCCCTGTCCGCCCAAATGTCATCCCCTTCCTAACTGCTCGTTTCACCGAATTTTGGGCATCGGATGGCGTTTGTCGGGATGGTGCAGTACCATCACCCGGAGGGGAGTTGTATCTGCTGCCCCCCTCCTCTTCCTTTTCAATGTTGTAGTCGTCCTTGTTGTTGGATGCATCTTTGCGGGAAGAGGTAGTCGGGGTCTTCAGATGGAATTGTTACAAGCATGTGTTACCTCAGGCGTCCTTATCTGTTAATGGTTACGCGGATGAAGGACCAAGGGGTCTCCACTACGGCCGAGGATTCAAGGATTTCGACCATAACGCGCGTAGATCCCCGCTCACCGGCTATTGGAAGACGGATTTGAGCCAAGCGACTCTGCGGGAATGATGCAATGGTGAAGAAAAGCCCGAGTAGAGGAGTGATTCCCTTTATTGGATCTTCTGATTGTATCTTGGTATTTCTCTGAGATGTTGGCATCAATGTATTTCCCGTATAAACGAAGAAAAATATTTGTTACCTTTGGTGTGTGCATGCATGTACTCACTTGCTCCCTTTTGTATCGTAGATTGTGTTAACCTCTTTTCCATAGCGCCGAAGTATTTCGGGCACCTTAAACACCGCGAGTCATCAGGGTCTCGACCCCTTGGTCGGGAGCCCGTAGCACCCCGATCAAGCCTAAGTACCTCGGGCGTCTGCCACACCGTGAGGTATTAGGGTTTTGGTTACTTGGTCGGGCATCCGTGGCACCCAAACCAAGCCTAAGTACCCCGGACATCCATAGCACCACGAGGTATTAGGGTTTTGGTTACTTGGTCGGGCATCCATAGCACCCAGACCAAGCCTAATTACCCCGTGCGTCCGCAGCACTGCGAGGCATTAGGGTTTTTATTCTTGGCTGGGAGTTCGTAGCACCCAGACCAAGCCTAAGTACCCCGGGCATCCGTAGCACTGATGGACCCAAATGAGCTGTCACGAATGTGGGTCTCAAATTTAGATATTTATAAAAAGTTGGAAACCCTTTTTGCAATCAATGAAGAAAAGCGTAGTGAAGGGGCCACAGGTCGTATTTTTCCAATGGCTAGTTCAAGTTGTTCGATTCGTGCTCGAGTTTATGTGTCGTCAAGAGTTTTTGGGTTTCAAATAAAATCTGGGTTTTGTTTGCAAGTAAAAAAAATGACAATGCAATGAAAAGGAAATGAAAGCGCAAGAAAATGTAAGAAACTTGACTAAGTGAGCTAAATAAAGTGTAAGGAAACTAATGACATCAAGCGATTTGAAGCCTAAGCAACCAAGGGACTTAACTAACTTTTGGGAAAACAATGCTGATTTTAATTTCAAACCAAATATTAAGCAAAAGAATTAAAACGAGGCTGAAAGTTTCAGTTGATACTAATGTCGAAGCTTATCTTGATACAAAGTGGAAAAGATTGGAATAACCTTGATACACAAAAGAAAATAAACTCATGTGCCAAATCTGATATGGAGTACCAAAGTTCATACTAACACTTCTGAAATAAAACCAATCAACTAAACTTGGAAGACAAACTATTAAGGAAGAACATTGAAGAAATAAATGGATACAATTTAGATCAAGTAGGGATAAATTCAGAAATGGATTAAATGCAAAAACTGAAATGCAGGAATTCAAATTCTATGATCAGAAATGGTAGTTAAACTCCACTTGGATGCAAAACCAAACAAGTAACTGATTTCAAATGCAATGGAATTCAATTGCAAAGCTTCCTTGATACAAACTTCAGCAATTACAACTAAAAAAAAACTTCAGAAATGAATTGGATCGCAGAAACTGCCTGAAATTGCAGAAATAGCAAACTGATATGAATCAATTGAAGTTGAGTGCAGAAATTGAATGCGAATACCTAGCAAATGAATCCAACTACAATGTATAAATGCAAGAGAAGAAATAACAACTACTTTAGACAAAGTTCAGATGCTGAAAGAAAAATCTGTTATGCAGAAATGAAGCAAAATCTGATACGCAATTACCAATCTGATACGCAAACAGTAAGGCACAAATTGAACTGAGATCGAAAGCTATTGTTATCTTAACAAGCTCACTAACTAATCTACTTGCAAAATGGAACCTAATTAAAGCAGGAAAAATTCAGAAACTGCAACTAAAGTACTGATACAAAAAAAACAGAACAGAACAGAAATGAATTACAGGACAGAAATGAAATTACAGCTAAGACAAGAAGAAATACAACTAGAAACTAATCCTGATCCTTCACTTGTATCAAGACCTCCTTGTTCGTCACGCAAGGGCAAGCCAAGAACCCCTTCAACTCGCAAATCAGTGGAAAATTGGCTTCACTTCAGATCTGCTCCCAGATTGCAATCAGCTGGAAAATTCCAATTCGATCTCCTAGATCTCAATGTGAAAAGTTGCGATGATGATTTGGAAATCATCTGAGCTCATCCTAGGACCCCTACAGATAGTTCAGATGGAAGGAAATGGATGCGGTTGAGATCCAAGAGCTCAAATCATAGATCTGCCGAAACCCTTAAGCAGCTCTGCATCCGGCACAATCTCGAGCTAAAATCGCCATTGAAGCCTTCTCCCAAGGATCCAGATCTTGCTCCAAGATCGTAATCGAATTGGCCACGCCTTCCCTGAAGAAAATCGCAAAAGAATTGAAGAAAACAAGAACTGGAACGAGAAGAACTCAGCTGGAAATGCGAAAACGCGACAACAGATCTGAACAGGGGAGGTTGTTTAAGTAGTTAACAAATGAACGACTGAGATTAATTCCACTTCATCCAACGGTGGATCCTTGTCCAATTTGACTCAAATTTTTCAGATCTTGATCAGAGGTCAGGATCTACCTCGGGTTAACTCGGATCTGCCAGATTTGCAATGGATGGTGCAGATCACCTTGATCTTTGAATGGACGATTTATATCTCTCTGATCGTGATCCAACGGCTAGATGATCTCCGATTGGGCTAAAACTCTCAGATCTTGATCTGATCGCTTGATTAGCCTTAATCCCAGCTCAGATTGATCAGATGTTTTCAGATGGTCTAGATTTAACCGTTCTTGCATCGGACGGTCCAAATGAGTCGACGCTTGATCACTTGATCTAGTCGACTTTTGATTCAACATTTGACCCAACATGACCTAGGTCCATGATCCCTCCAAGCCTACAAAAGTTGATCAAAATTTAGTGACAAAACAACTTAAATATATCAAGATTTGCAATTAGGTCCAAAAAGTGTAGAAATTCTAGAACCTAGGGTAAATCCACAATTACACAAGTAAAATATGGGTCAAACACAGATTTAAGCATATAAAATGATCAATAAAATGACACTTATCAACTCCCCCACACTTAAGCTTGAGCGTCTCACGAAAAGTACTAAATATGTATCCCTTAGGTTTTCTCAAACATAAGTAGAAGCAATTGAAAAAAAATTACCTAGGGTTGTTAATTCTAAAAATTCTAAGCTCTATAAACTAGTATCTTGTCCTTAAATCAACAACTTAGCAATTCAACCTTCATGATTCCTTGAGATGAATTTCACTCACTAAACCTCTCAAGGGAAACTTTTTAGTGGCTCTCTTCCTAAGTTTTAAGTACATGATGAAAATGGAGCTCACTCATACACACATGTTTCTTGCACTACCATAGGCTTGCTTCTTATCTACTCTCCACCATTATTCATGATTAGAATCAATCATCTATAAAAGTTTATTCAAAAGTGAAAGACATATGAAATGGTAGAAATGAAATCAAAGCCAAGTAAATAGCAAATTTGAATGAGTGGAAGACTTGGATGTTCAAGGATATTCTTGATGCATTTTGCCCTCTCGTCAATCATCATAATGAAATCCAAAGTGTGGTAGAGGAAGGCTTTGGTATTGCCCTTCAAAATTTTGATGAAAAAGCCTCATCAACTTCTTTGTGCCAACTTTCCATCTTGTGTGCCAATTTTGCTTTCTTCTCTTTTCTTATTTTTTTTCTCTAATGAAATCAAAATGATAGTGGAACAGATCTTCAATTCGGATGAGCTTATCTTCACTAATTCATGGTACCAAGACTTCAATTGGATGCCACTTGTTTCTTTGTTTCTTTGTTTTTCCAACTGTTTTTTTCTTTTTTTCTGTTTTTTTTCTGTTCAGCTCCAAGGCAATTCAATTCAGATCCCGAAACATCAAGCTCTTCATCCTTACAGTTTTCTGATTTCTTATTCAGCTCAGATTATTTAGATTCTCAAATTATCTTCTTCCACTAAATGGCTTGATACTTTGCTTCCTTTGTGTATTTTTTTTCATTCATTTTTTTTCTGCTCATTTCTTTTCCACTTGGCCTCAGTTTTTCTTCTTCTTCACTGAATTCAACCTGGCCCTCTATTCCTGCATTGGTTTCATATGCAATTCACCCTCTATCATAATGGCCGAAGCATGCTCTATAGCAAGATTGATACAACATTCTTCATTTGTGTGTCATTTCTTTTCTTCATTGCAGAATTTTTTTTTTCAATGTATGCCACTTGTTTTCCTTGGATCTTCAAATAATGAGCAAGAATCTAGATGCCTCAATTGGTTCCATCCTTAACCTCTTCTTTTTGCTCATTCTTGACACCCAACTCACTTCAATTTGGCACACTCAATTCCAAGTTGATACAAACTGTTTTTTTTCTTTTTCTTCAAATTCCAGCGATCCCTGCACTGATTTCATAAATACATAGCTGCAATTCAGCTCCTAGAAGAGTGGCCGAAACAATTTCATAGCAAACTTTTCTCTTTGGCACAAAATTTTTGATTTTTCCTTTACACAGATTTTTTTTTCACTTGTTTCCACCTTGGTTCCTCAATTCTGCACAGATTTTCTTCTACAATTCAAGCTTACAACTTCAATCCAAACTTTAGCAAAGTTTTGCCAATTTAAGCTTCCATAATTCCTACTTCCCAATTTTTAATCCAAACCATTTGTGCTACCAACATCCATTGATTTCAAATTTTTTTTCTTTCATAGCATAGTTTTTTTTTCTATTTTTTTTTCGTGTACTATTTCTTCCCATTGCTGATTTTTAAGATCCACTTCACCTCCAATTCACAACTAAATTCCCATTTATCTTGATACCAAGCTCCACTCTAATTGGCACTTTTTGGCTTCAACTCAAAAAAATGAAATGAACTTTTTTTTTTCAAATGTTTCCATCACACTAGCCACTTCACTAGCCACTCCCCCACACTTAATCCTTTGTCCGTCTCGGGCAAAATAACATCAAAGAATATCCCCCAAACAAACAAGTCCCTAGAAAAAGAAATTAGAAGCAATATGAAGATTAGGTAGGGAAAATGAGAAATATGAAGTAATACAAGGGAAATTTATGAAAATTGCTATGAGATAAGAAACAAAATGATACACTTCTATAAATGTGATCCAATCATCGAAATATGATTTTGAAAGAACCTAAGCAAGTTCTAGAGTACAATCACATGTATGTGTCACAAAAATAAGGCTAATCTTCACTAGGTAAAAAATAATTCATCTCAAGTCCTCAATCAAGAATCCATGGCCAAGTAGTACTCAAGCATCTAAGATTTCATCCATGAGCTCAAATCTAAAGTTTTAACAACCAAATTTAATTTGTTTTCAAAAGACTCTAAAATGTTATCAAGATAGCCTAAAGGGATACATTTATTCCTATTCATCAAGGAAAAGTGCCAAAAAAACATAAAATGGTATTTACAATGTCTATTTATTCATTCTACTCTACTCATGTATTTATTAGCAAAAACTCTTTTAAAAGAAAATTCTACTTCTAAAGAACATAAGAATGAAACATGCAATGAAAGAAAATGCAAGAAGGAACAAACTCCCCTTTATTTCTGGCGGTCGGAGTCTATCTAGAAATAATCTCCATCGTGGTAGTGGAGGGGTAGGAGTAGCTGAAAAAATTTCCTTCATTTGCTCAATTTTATTTTGCATTCCTCCCCCACACTTAGACTTTGCAATAGACTGTTCAGGTGGCCGAAGATGATTTAAGTACAATAGCCACTTCAGAGGTGGAGTGTTATAAGTCAAAGCAAGATCATCTCCTCCCTCTTTATTCTTTTTGGAAAATCGTCCAGGAGGTCGGAGACTGTTTAGGTGGAGCACCCATTCCAGAAGTCGTCTGGACCCTGCAAAACCATGTAAGACCTCCCTCAAACGTGCAGGGTAAGAAAAAAGTGCAATATCATCAATCTCTACATAAAATGTATCCAAAAATGCATCGCATCCAATAAAATCAATTTTGGGTACCTCAGTAAATTTTTCACAAGCAGTTTCTACATAAGATATATCAAGAAAAGTTTCACAGTCAATAAAATCAATCTCTAGTACCTCCATAAGTTTTTCACACTCAATTTCAGCATAAGATATAGCAAGAGATTCTTCACAATAAACAACTTCAATTTCAGGTTCTTCTAAAAATTTTTCACAATCAAAATCCATCAAAGGTATATCAAGAAATGTTCCACAGCCAATCAAATCAATCTCAGGTACCTCCAGAAGTTTTTCACATTCAATTTCGGCATAAGAAATAACAAGAGATTCTTCACAATAAACAACTTCAATTTCAGGCTTTTCTAAAAATTTCTCACAATCAATTTTTGCATAATCTGTCTCAAGAATATCATAGCAATGAATAAGATCAAGTCTGGGTGCCTCTAAAGAATTTTCATAATTATTTTTCACAAATGATGTATCAAGACATTCATCATAACAAACAATATCAATTATAGGTGCCTCTAAAATTTGTTCGCAACCCATATCTACAAGAGATGTATCAAATAATGCATTACGACCAATGAAATCAATTTTTGGTACCTCTATTGGATTTGCACAAGCAGTTTCTACACAAGGTATATCAATAAATTCATCATAACCAATAAAGTCAGCACTAGGTACCTCGTTGAATTTTTCTGAACAAAGAGGAGAAATACTTACCTGAGCGTGCTGAAGAATACCTGGAGGTTCAACAAGAGTAGATGTATCCATGGCCTCCTCCTGGTCAAGTGCATGCTCCTCTTCAGCCTCAAGCTCTGGTGGACACTCAACTAGAATAGGTGATCCTTGGGTTCTTGCTTCCACCATGCAAGTCCCTACACTTTCTGGCCTAACCTTTGAATCAGTCAATGATGGTGGTCCCTGGGGCTCTGTGCAATCCCCTACACCTGTAGAATCATCTTCTATGCATGCTCCTTCTGTAATATCTGCAACCACAATATCAGAAAAATTAGGACCATCAATAACACTACCATCACAAAATAAAAGTCTAGAATGGTCCTGTGGAGCTTCAGTTTCTTCTTCTGGAGCTGAAAAATTTGGAAATGAATTTTGAATAGGAATCTCCGGAGGGATGCATGCTGTGGGTTTCCTGATTTTGACTTCTTCTTCTTCTTCTTCTATCAACCTCCAAATTAGTTCACAATCATACCCCTTAGAATCCTGAGTAGCTTGAGTAGATAATTGTCCTGATCTTTCGGCTTCTGCTTGATTCATTTGATCAACCCATTTTTCAAGGCATCTTCCAAGGTTTTGAAGCTTGGTGTAGAACTCCTGTTGGTCTTGAAATGTAGCAAAAGGCTACTGAAGACCATGAGTAGGTTGTGAATTCTGAAATTGGAATTGTTGGGACTGATCAAATGGTTGAATAGGATGATTAAACTACTGAAAATTGGGCTGGAATGATGATTGAATTTGCTGAGAATTGTAGCCCTAGAAATCTTGGATCTGAGGTTGTAATTATGGTGGTGAAAACTGAAATTGCGTGGGCTGAAAATTCTGGTTGCAAGGCTGGAAATTCTGGTTACAAGGGTGAAATTGCTGAATTGGTTGCTCAAAATTCTGGAATTGTGGCTGCCCATTCTGAAAATTCTGACTTGGCTGAAAATTTTGCTGAAATTGTTGAACTTGTGGCTGAAAAGACTGATTAGGTTGCTGAAAATTCGAATAGGGCTATTGAAAATCATGATTTGGTTGCTGATATTGTTGGAATTGTTGACACGGTTGCTGGTAAGTAGATGAGAACATTCTGAACTGGCAGTCCTGTCACAAAACAAACAAGAAAAATGGCAGCACCCGTATACAAAAAATAAAGCACAAGACAATAGAATCAAATGATATTCCCATAAGCACACAAGTAAAAATCAAACAAATCAACTAGTTGCTTCCCCGGCAACGGCGCCAAAAATTTGATGGACCCAAATGAGCTATCACGAATGTGGGTCTCAAATTTAGATATTTATAAAAAGCTGGAAACCCTTTTTGCAATCAAAGAAGAAAAGCGTAGTAAAGGGGCCACAGGTCGTATTTTTCCAAGGGCTAGTTCAAGTTGTTCGATTTGTGCTCGAGTTTATGTGTCCTCAAGAGTTTTTGTGTTTCAAATAAAATTTGAGTTTTGTTTGCAAGTAAAAAAAATGACAATGCAATGAAAAGGAAATGAAAGCGCAAGAAAATGTAAGAAACTTGACTAAGTGAGCTAAACAAAGTGTAAGGAAACTAATGACATCAAGCGATTTGAAGCCTAAGCAACCAAGGGACTTAACTAACTTTTGGGAAAACAATGCTGATTTTAATTTCAAACCAAATATTAAGCAAAAGAATTAAAACGAGGCTGAAAGTTTCGGTTGATACTAATGTCGAAGCTTATCTTGATACAAAGTGGAAAAGATTGGAATAACCTTGATACACAAAAGAAAATAAACTCATGTGCCATATCTGATATGGAGTACCAAAGTTCATATTAACACTTCTGAAATAAAACCAATCAACTAAACTTGGAAGACAAACTATTAAGGAAGAACTTTGAAGAAATAAATGGATACAATTCAGATCAAGTAGGGATAAATTCGGAAATGGATTAAATGCAAAAACTGAAATGCAGGAATTCAAATTCTATGATCAGAAATGGCAGTTAAACTCCACTTGGATGCAAAACCAAACAAGTAACTGATTTCAAATCCAATGGAATTCAATTGCAAAGCTTCCTTGATACAAACTTCAGCAATTACAACTAAAAAAAAACTTCAGAAATGAATTGGATCGCAGAAACTGCCTGAAATTGCAGAAATAACAAACTGATATGAATCAATTGAAGTTGAGTGCAGAAATTGAATGCGAATACCTAGCAAATGAATCCAACTACAATGTATAAATGCAAGAGAAGAAATAACAACTACTTTAGACAAAGTTTAGATGCTAAAAGAAAAATCTGTTATGCAGAAATGAAGCAAAATCTGATACGCAAACAGTAAGGCACAAATTGAACTGAGATCGAAAGCTATTGTTATCTTAACAAGCTCACTAACTAATCTACTTGCAAAATGGAACCTAATTAAAGCTGGAAAAATTCAGAAACTGCAACTAAAGTATTGATACGAAAAAAAACAGAACAGAACAGAAATGAATTGCAGGACAGAAATGAAATTACAGCTAAGACAAGAAGAAATACAACTAGAAACTAATCCTCGATCCTTCACTTGTATCAAGACCTCCTTGTTCGTCACGCAAGGGCAAGCCAAGAACCCCTTCAACTCGCAAATCAGTGGAAAATTGGCTTCACTTCAGATCTGCTCCCAGATTGCAATCAGCTGGAAAATTCCAATTCGATCTCCTAGATCTCAATGTGAAAAGTTGCGATGATGATTTGGAAATCATCTGAGCTCATCCTAGGACCCCTACAGATGGTTCAGATGGAAGGAAATGGATGCGGTTGAGATCCAAGAGCTCAAATCACAGATCTGCCGAAACCCTTAAGCAGCTCTGCATCCGGCACAATCTCGAGCTAAAATCGCCATTGAAGCCTTCTCCCAAGGATCCAGATCTTGCTCTAAGATCGTAATCGAGTTGGCCACGCCTTCCCTGAAGAAAATCGCAAAAGAATTGAAGAAAACAAGAACTGGAACGAGAAGAACTCAGCTGGAAATGCGAACACGCGACAACAGATCTAAACAGGGGAGGTTGTTTAAGTAGTTAACCAACGAACGGCTGAGATTAATTCCACTTCATCCAACGGTGGATCCTTGTCCGATTTGACTCAAATTTTTCGGATCTTGATCAGAGGTCAGGATCTACCTCGGGTTAACTCGGATCTGCCAGATTTGCAATGGATGGTGCAGATCACCTTGATCTTTGAATGGACGATTTATATCTCTCTGATCGTGATCCAACGGCTAGATGATCTCCGATTGGGCTAAAACTCTCAGATCTTGATCTGATCGCTTGATTAGCCTTAATCCCAGCTCAGATTGATCAGATGTTTTCAGATGGTCTAGATTTAACCGTTCTTGCATCGGACGGTCCAAATGAGTCGACGCTTGATCACTTGATCTAGTCGACTTTTGATTCAACATTTGACCCAACATGACCTAGGTCCATGATCCCTCCAAGCCTACAAAAGTTGATCAAAATTTAGTTTCAAAACAACTCAAATATATCAAGATTTGCAATTAGGTCCAAAAAGAGTAGAAATTCTAGAACCTAGGGTAAATCCACAATTACACAAGTAAAATATGGGTCAAACACAGATTTAAGCATATAAAATGATCAATAAAATGACACTTATCAAGCACCACGAGGTATTTGGGTTTTGGTTACTTGGTCGGACATCTATAGCACCCCGACCAAGCCTAAGTACCCCGGGCGTTCCCGCAGCACCGGGAGGGATTAGGGTTTTTATTCTTGGTTGAGAGTCCGTAGCACCTAGACCAAGCCTAAGTACCTCGGGCATCCACAGCATCGTGAGGTATTAGGGTTTTGGTTACTTGGTTGGGCATCCATAGCACCCAGACCAAGCCTAAGTACCCCGAGCATCCGCAGCACCGCAAGGCATTAGGGTTATTATTCTTGGTTGAGAGTCCATAGGACCCAGACTAAGCCTAAGTACCTCGGGCATCCGTAGCACCGCGAGGTATTAGGGTTTTGGTTACTTGGTCGGGCGTCCATAGCGCCCAGACCAAACCTAAGTACCCTGGGCATCCGTAGCACCGTGAGTTATTAGGGTTCTGGTTACTTGGTCGGGCATCCATAGCACCCAGACCAAGCCTAAGTACCCCGGGCGTACGCAGCACCCAAGGCATTATAGTTTTTATTCTTGGTTGGGAGTCCGTAACACCCAGACCAAGCCTAAGTACCCCGAGCATCCGCAGCACCGTTAGGTATTAGGGTTTTGGTTACTTGTTCGAGCATCCATAGCACCCAGACCAAGCCTAAGTACCTCGGGCATCCGCAGTACCATGAGGCATTAGGGTTTTTATTCTTGGTTTGGAGTCCGTAGCACCCAGACTAAGCCTAAGTACCTCAGGAATCTGCAGCACTGCGAGGTATTAGGGGTTTGGATACTTGGTCAGGCATCCATAGCACTCAGACCAAGCCTATGTACCTCGGGCATCCACAACTCCACGAAGCATTAGGGTTTTTATTTTTGGTTGGGAGTTCGTAGCACCCAGACCAAGCCTATGTACCCCGGGTATCCGTAGCACCGCGAGGTATTCGGGTTTTGGTTAATTGGTCGGGCATCCATAGCACCCAGACCATGCCTAAGTCCTCGGGCATCCGCAACACCATGAGACATTAGGGTTTTTATTCTTGGTTGAGAGTCCGTAGCACCCAGACCAAGCTTAAGTACCCCGGGCATCCGTAGCACCACGAAGTATTAGATTTTTATTCTTGGTTGGGAGTACGTAACACCTATACCAAGCCTAAGTACCTCGGGCATCCATAGCACCACGAGGTATTAGGGTTTGGGTTACTTGGTCGGGCATCCATAGCACCCAGACCAAGTCTAAGTACCCCGGACATCCATAGCACCGCGAGGTATTAGGGTTTTGGTTACTTGGTCGGGCATCCATAGCACCCAGACCAAGTCTATATACTCGGGCATCCGCAGCACCAGAAGGAATTAGGGTTTGTATTCTTGGTTGGGAGTCCGTAGCACCCAGACCAAGCCTAAGTACCCCGGGTATCCGTAACACCGCGAGGTATTAGGGTTTTGGTTACTTGGTCGGGCATCCATAACACCCAGACCAAGCCTAAGTACATCGGGCATCCACAGTACCACGAGACATTATGGTTTTTGCTACTTCGGTGGGATATTGGTATTTTGGTTAGGGCGCCTTCCTTTATTAATTGAATTTGCTAGAAGGCAGCAAAAATACACAGGTGGATACAAAATATGCAAGGTAAATCTTACCGGGACCGAAATGGTCAGAGATAGTTGGCCTGCCCGGGCCTCTCGAGCCTTTTGTCCCTCTCCCCCTATGTCTGACCGCCTCCTCCAGCTAGCCTTCTGAAGCCCTTGGGTTCTTCTGGGACTCTGACCTGACTTCCCCACTGTAGCATCGCTGAGGCACCAACTGGTGCCCTTTGACTTCAACCACTCAGTCGCCTACGAGGAATTTTATCTTCTGGTGGTAGATAGAGACCACCGCCTGGAAGTCACTGAGCGTCGGGCGCCCCAGGATGGCATTATAGTAGGAAGGAGCATCCACAATCAATAAAGGTGTCCTCCTGGTCCTCTCCAGCATGTTGCTACCCAATGAGAGCGATAGGGTGATTTTCCCTATCGGCTATACTCGATACCCCGTAAAGCCGAACAGTGGGGTCGAAACCGGGAGTAGCTCATCCTCGTCGATCTGCATCTGGTCCAAAACCTCCTTGTACAGGATGTTCACTGAACTTCCTATGTCCACGAAGATGCGTTTAACCTCGTAGTTGGCGATGCGAGCTAGGATTACTATGGCGTCTTCATGGGGAGCTTCCACCTCTTCCAATTCTGCTGGACCGAAAGAAATTGTAGGGTCGTGCTCCTGGCTCCGGCTCCGGCTCGTCCCAATGGAGTAGTTTTTCAGTCGTCAGGTATGAGACTTCCTTGCCCGATGGGAATCTCCTCCGGTGGGTCCCCCGGAGATTACTCCAACATGCCCAGAGGGCGGGCCACGCATAGGGGCCTTGCCCTTCTGGGGATCTTTTTCTAAGGAGAGAGATCTTCGGGGTGCAGGCCCCCGACTCCTTCCTCGCGACCATGACCGAGACCGATGTAGGGTCTCATTCTCCCCAGCCTGCTGCTGCCGAGGAGAAAGGCTTCGACGTGGAGACCTTCGGCGATACCGCGCTTTATTCCTCTTTCTCCGAGATTTGGTGTCTGCCTCCTCACTGAATTTCTTCTTCAAGGCGTGACACTCCTCTGTGAAGTGTGTTGTGCTGCCATGAAAACCGCAGTACTTCGGCAATGGCTCCGGCTGCTCGGTATCCACCGTCTCAACCAGCCATGGCCTACCCGCCCACTGGTCCTTCCCGAGGTGAAGGTCTTTTCCTCGAGTTGGAGCTGGGGGACTCCAAACTTTCAGACCAGGGAACAGCTGGAGGGAGGACTCCGGCTAGTTCCTTTCAATGGGCGTATTGTACTTCCTCCACGTTAACGTGCTTGACAGAATGCCCCAGCAGGTCATCGAAGCTGACGGGGGGCTTCTTCACCAGGGATCAGAAGAAATCCCCTTCCGCGAGCCCTTGGGTGCAAGCACTGATGAGGATTTCCGACGTTGCACTGGGTATGTCTTGTGCCACCCTGTTGAACCGCTGGATGTACTCCTTGAGTGGCTCCTTCGGCTTCTACTTGAGGGCGAATAGATTTAGCGTCGTCTTCTGATAGCGACGACTACTGGCGAAGTGGTGGAGGAAGGTGGTTCTAAACTCCGCGAAGGAGTTGATAGAACCTTGTGGCAGCCTCTAGAACCATCGTTGGGATGCTCCGTACATAGTGTTTAGGAACACCCGGCACTTTACACCTTCAGTATACTGGTGCAGGAGTGTTGCGTTCTCAAACTTGCAGACGTGATCCTCCGGATCTGTCTTCCTGTCATAATCGGCGATCCCAGGCCCACGAAACTGCTTCGGCATGGGGTCTTCCACAATCTCCGATGAGAAGGGAGCAAAGGGAACCTTATGAGAGGCTTTAGGTTCCTACCTTTTCCCTTGTCCTTCTTCGTGCCTCTGCGCTCTAGAGGCTACCGAGTGGGCCTTCTCGATATCTCCAGGAGAGTCTCTTCGGGGACCTGGGGCTGCTCCGTCCCGTCGTCCCACTGGTGTGACGGATCTCCGCGAGTGCAAGACGGAGATTCTAGGGATCTCCTCCCGCGCAGGAGACCCTTGCTGCGAGGCAGCTTGTTCGACTTGGTGCTGCTCAAGCGCTCCTTTGATGGCGTTGGCCACCAAGCGGTCCAGTTCTTCCCTCGTCATGACTATGGATTGTCCCTCCGGCCCTGCCATTGGTGCTCCTTCTAGTGCTTTACTGGTTTCCCACAGACGGGGCCAAACTTGTTCCTGAAGGAGTCGACGTCGATGGCCAGTCACCGAGATTCAGCCCACACGGATGCTGACGGGAGGAGAGGAACTCTGCGCCTGCTTGAACAACAGGAGCGTTAGGGGAACACGCCGGAGGTTGTCCGGCGGAGCCCACTCCGACGCTCAAATCAGTGCCACGATGGAGACGAGCAGTAAGCAGAAAGATGTATGAGTAGCAGAGAATGCATAACCCCCTTACCAAAGGGGTTGGACTACCTTTTATACCTGTAGCGGCTACCTTGGCGCATCCCCATGATCTATGCCACGTCCCCCCCTTCGGCGGTTACTGGAGAGCCTTTGAAATGGTGCACGCCATCATTATGTTTCGATCCGTTGCGACATTTAAGGATCATGATATCTCCGCAATAGTAGGGATGCTTATTCATAGATCCGCGATAGAAGGGGGACCGTTTCTTAAGGTCGAAGGCAGCTTGGGCTCCGCTTCCCCGAGGTGATCTCGGGGCCTTTTGGCCAGGGTGATCGTGGGCACTCCACTTCCCCGAGGTGGTCTCGGGACCCGACTTCCCGGGGTGATCCCAAGAGGGGTTTTCTGATATGATCTTCCAGGGCGTGTTTACCGCGGGGGAGGGGGGCCTAGAGGCTCCTCTTCCCGAGAGTGTCCCGAGAGCTCTGAAAGGGTAGTCGCTCAGACTCATCACATCTTGCCACGTAGCTGCTTCATCCCACGTACCCGCCACGGGCTATTCAACCCCATCAATATTTTACTGAACCACGTAATTAAGTTTACAAAATATCCAAATTATATAAGATTATTTTAAAATTACCAAATTATATAGGATAAATAAAATTATTTCAATTTTACCCAATCAATCAACTAGTGATTTTCACCAGTCGAGTCGACTAGTGATTTTCACTAGTCGAATCATTTTATTGAACAAACGAAGAGAGGAAAAATAGTGAACAAAAAATAGTCAACTATTTTTTATTTTTTAATTAAAATTTATTTTACATAAAATCGATTAATAGATCTAACAACTTTGGAATGATATGAAATTATGTTATATGTATACGGTTTGTTCTCCCGATTATATTTAGGCCCTCAAATATCAATTTGACATAATATATTGAGAGTAGTGACTTTTTAAACACAAATTAAATTTTTTGGAACAAGATTGGCCTATAGACCAAGCAACTTCAGATTGATATAAAATTAGTTTCTATGTATATGATTAATTCTCCTAATTATATTTACACCTCAAACATTAATTTGACCCAATATATTGAGAGTAGTGATTTTTTGAATTAAATTTTAAAATAATCAAATTCATTTCAAAAAATTAATGCTCTCAATATATTGAGTCAAATTAATGTTTGAGGACATTAATATAACTAGGAGAATTAGATGAATATATAGGAGTTAGTTTCATGTCAATGCCGAGGTCATTTAGTCGATCAGACTGATTTTGCTCAAAAATTCGCTGATGAACCAAAACAAACAGGTTGATGGACCAAATGAACTAGTTAATGGACCCAAACAACCTCGAATTGACATGAAACTAACTTCTATATTTTAGTCTAATTCTCCTTATTATATTCATGCTCTCAAACATAAATTTGACTCAATATATTGAGAGTAGTGATTTTTTAAACACAAATTTGATATTTTGAACAATTGAATTCATGTTTAAAAATCACTACTCTCAATATATTGAGTCAAATTGATGTTTGAGGGTATAGATATAATCAAGAGAATTAGATAAATATATAAGAGATATGTTCCGGAAGGAGTCGACGATGATGGCCAGGTACCGAGGTTCTGCCCACGTGGAAGCTGACAGGGGGGAGGAACTATGCACTCTGCGATATCAACACGAGCGTTAGGGGAACACGTCGGAGGTTGTCCGGCGGAGCCCACTCTGACGCTTATGTAAGTGTCTCGATGGAGATGGAGAAAGGTGTAAGATGGGAAAGAAGGTACGAATAGTAGAGAATGCTTAACCCCCCTTACCGGAGGGGTTGGAGTATCATTTATACCTGCGGCAGTGGTTGTACGTGTCTCCACCCTCTTCGCCACATTCCCCCATCTTCGGTTATAGGATCACCTTTGTAACGGTCATCGTAGTCATTAAATCTTGTCCGTTGTAAGGATGAGGGCAATAATGACCGTGGATTACGGGTCATGACCCTCCCATGATTATTGATGATCCTTATCCACGGAGCCGCAAATAGGGGGTCCGTCATTCGAGGTCGAAGGTGGATTGGACTCCACTTCCCCGAGGTGATCTCGGGGTCTTCTGCGAGTGCTCCGCTTCCCCGAGGTGATCTCGGGGTCTTCTGCGAGTGCTCCGCTTCCCCGAGGTGGTCTCAGGTCCCGACTTCCCGGGGTGATCCCGGGAGGGATTTTTCGATTTGCTCTTCCAGGGTAAGTGTCCCGAGGGGGCTCAGGGGGCTGACAAAGAGTATCTGATACTTGTCGTGTCGTGCCACGCAGCTTCTTCATCCCTCGTGCCTGCTGTAGGCTATTCAACCCCTTCAAGATAGTTTCATGTCAATCCGAGGTCGTTTGGTCCATTAGCCTATTTTGCCCAAAAACTGACTGATGGACCAAACGAACAAGTTGATGGACCAAAAGATCTCAAATTGATATGAAAATAACTTCTATATTTAAATCTAATCTCTTATTATATCCGTGCCCTCAAAAATAAATTTCAGTCAATATATTTAGAGTAGTATTTTTTGAACATGAATTAGATTTTTTTGAACAATCAAATTCGTGTTAAAAAAATTACTACTCTCAAAATATTGAGTCAAATTTATGTTCGAGGGCACATATATAATAAGGAGAATTAGACTAAAATATAGAAGTTATTTTCATATCAATCCGAGGTCGTTTGGTTCATCAACCAATTTGTTTGTTCTGTTAGTCAATTTTTAAACAAAATCGGCTGATGGACCAAATGATCTCGGATTTAGATGAACCTAGCTCCTATATATTTATCTAATTCTCTTGATTATATCTATGACATTAAACATTAATTTGACTCAATATATTGAGCGCATTAATTTTTTTAACATGAATTTGATTGTTCAAAAAAATTAATTCGTATTCAAAAATTCACCACTTTTAATATATTGGGTCAAATTGATGTTCGAGGGCATAGATATAATCAGCAAAATTAACCATTCACATAGGAACTAATTTTTTTGTTAAACCGAAGTTGTTTGGTCCATTAGACAATTTTGTTCGAAAAATTTAATTCGTGTTTAAAAAATCACTATTCTCAATATATTAGGTCAAATTGATATTTGAGGATGTAAACATAATCAAGAGAATAAACTATACATATAGAAATTAATTTTATATCATTTCAGAATCGTTTGATCTATTAACTAATTTTATCTAAATTAAATTTTAATTAAAAATGAAAAACAATCGAATGAATTGTAAAATCAATTGACTATTTTTTCTTTCATCGTTTGTTCGCACGTGAGAACAGCATCAAAATAATTTGACTCGTGAAAATCTCCAATTGACTGATTCAATCGGTCAATTGTTGATTTTCACCAGCCGAATGATAGAGATAAAATTAGAATAATTTTAACTATTATACATGATTTAATAATTTTAAAATTATCCTACATAATTTAGATATTTTGCAAACTTAATTAACTGATATTCGTTGGCTCTTGCAATTTTTTTTCTACCTTACAGAGGAAATAAGATGCTCAAGTGGTATGCTATAGGTATTTACTTATTAGAATTTCTTTTAATGACCCACGTTTTCTGTCATCATTTCCAATTGATGATCCATTAATCCAATTGAAAGAAAATTTTAAATCGATAGATATTTTTGCTTTCACTGGAGACTGAGATTCAATGGACTTTCTATAGAACCCATTTTATTGATAGGATTTATTATCAATTTAACTATTTTAGTAACTTGGCCAGTTACTAAAAATTCACAATTATTTTATTTTTTTATGCTAGTAATGTACAACGGTTAAATAGGATTATTTTCTTCTTGAGACCGTGGTTTAGTAAATTAATGTTTCTTTTTGTTTTTTTATGTATTATTATATTTTATTTATAAAATATTTAAAAATCTTACAAAATAAAATAATTGAAATATTAACACATTATATATCTTAAAAATATATGTTATTTTCCTTTTCAATAAATATAATATAATATTATTCCCAATGTATTAAAAAACTATTATTAGCATTGAGTTTATAAAAAATAATTATATTTATGATAAAAAATAGTTTAATACAATACATAAATTTAAATAAATCAAATTCAATAAAACATTGTTACTTGTTACCTCAATATATATCAAGGCTAAGGCACATGCTATTTCGATAATGGGTAATGATATCAACCAGAACTGGGCTTGAAAAATGTACACAAATTAGGTTATAATTTCAATCCATTTCATTTCAAATGCCCAAAGTTAAATGGGTTCTCAATTTCAACAATGTCCTTTCGTTTAGAAGCGTTCAAGTCAAACAACAATGTCCTTCGAAGTGACTTTCATTTTCATTTAGATTTTTTGTCTTTCTCCTCTATAATACACAAATTAAGGACTTAATTTTATTGTTCCAAATTACTCAGAAAATCTCAAGCTTTTCGCCACTTGAATTCTTGTTCTTTGTAAAAATTTTAAGACGTTAAAAAAATGTTAAAATTTAAATTACTTAATTAACAGACAAATATTATTGCATCTTGTAGGATGATTATTGACAACTCTGAAGTACTTGGAATATATAATATTATCTTTAAAAAAAATCAATACTTATCTTGACCTTATAATTATGATTAACAAAATTTTTTTAATCTTGGACAATTGATCCGGCCTCATGAATATTTTCCATCGACCATCAAAATAAATCGAAAAGTGCTCATGACGGACAATCTAGAAGCCCAGCATTCCAAGATTCGTGTCTCATTGGGAACAAAAACTCCTGCAAAATACGTCGTAGTTGGGATTGAATCACAGATGACTAACATAATAACTAATCACTCTTCTGTCGCACCATAGTTCCGGAGGCACCTTGATCTTATAACTAGTTGAATGGATGTATGATGTATCGATTACTTGACAGTGGTGTGTCAACGAGACCTAATTGGAATGATTTATTTGAAAGGGTGCGTCAACAAGGTCTAATGATTACATGTGAAAAACAGCTTATTTAGAAAGATCATGTATTATTTATCCAAATGGGCGTATCAATTAATTATGATTAATGATCTTAATCGAAAAGAATGGCCATCATCTGTTAATGGCTAATCGAACAAGATGCCTAAAATGTTGTCTGATAGAACATTGTGTTTTCTTTTAACCACATGAATTTTAGAAAATCAAATAAGAACTCGAAGAGAAAACATTATATATATATATATATATATATATATATATATATATATATATATATATATATATATATATATATATATATATATATATATAAGCATAGATCTATTGTTTCATTGAATCATGACATAACATAAATAAAAGGCATAAATCGAAGGACAAAGAACCTGATTGATTAGCCATTGTCTTTGTCGTGGCGTCTTCGGCCTGATCCCTGTGGAAGAAAATGGAGCGGAAAGAAGGAGAATCTTCCAAGGGGCTTAGGGTTGACGACGCCGTAAAGTTTCTTGTCAATGGGGAACAAGAAATTAGGTCAAGATCATGCCTAAACCCTTAGGGACCTCCCCTTTATATAGAAATCTAATCTGTTATCAGCCCATAAATAATAACAGATTGTGTTGGTGCAGGCAGCACCTAAATCAAATCTGAGTTTTGATAATGAAAAAGGGTTCAGAAGTTAAGATGTTGTTGTGATCTAACTTGTTCACTGAGTGTGCAGGAAGAAGTCCTAGGTACACTAGGCAAGAAGTCCTGGCAAAGGGCTCGGCAAAGAAGTCCTGGTCAAGGACTGGGCAAGAAGACCAGACCGGAAGTCGGGCAAAGAAGTCCTGGCCGAGGACTGGGTACGAAGTCCTGGCAAGGGGCTGGGCACAGAAGACCTGACCGGAAGTTGGGCACGAAGACCTGATCAGGTGGATTGGGCAAAAGTCCAACTGGAGGAGCGGGTTGGCAAAAGGTAAACTCTCCTGAGAGGAGTAAGTGAGGACGCGTTCCCTGTCGAGGGAACAGTAGGCATTGGTTCGACCTAGGGTTCCATTTGGGAGACCCGAAGTCAGAACCAAGACAGCTACGGCTGTAACTAATGCTTATTATGTTTTGGGACTAACCTTAGTTGCAAGGTCAAAGGACTGGTCGTCTGCAAGTGAAGGTACTTCACTGGGCCTAGGCGCCCGAATGGAGACAGGCGCCCGTATGGATACGGGCGCCCAAGAGTGAAGGAAAAACCCAAAACATAGCTGTGAAGCCACTGGACCAAGGCGGATCAGGCGCCCATGAGGTCACGGGCGCCCCCATCAGCTCAGGCGCCTATGTGCGGGAGGATAAGCGCTGACCGAGCCCGCGAATAAGGATTCTCGCTCGGAAGGCCACGTGTTAGGTGCCCCCAACGTCACAGGCGCCCTTATGCGCACTATAAAAGGGGGCTCACCGCCAAGGCTTCATCATCCATTCTTTCCAACGCTCCAAACACTTTCGCTCAAGCGCTGTGCCTCGACAAAGTTCGAGTTCAAGATTTCAGCACCGACGACGACCCTCTGCTCCGGAATTCGATCCATGTCGGGCGTCGATAACTTTTTAGTTTACGAAAGTGTTGTGATTTAGTTTTTCAAATTCTATATCTGTACGATCAATCTGTAAAAATCTTTTCGAATATAGAATTGTCCAAAGTAAACGTTCAAGGACCGTGGGCCTTGGAGTAGGAGCCGACTGTGACTCCGAACCAAGTAAAAATTAACTTGTGTTCTTGTGTACTTTATTTCTTTTCGCTGCGCATATTCTTTAACTGTCCGAAAATTTTTTCGAACGATATTCACCCCCCCTCTATCGTTTTCTTCGATCCAACAAGTGGTATCAGAGCGGGTGGCTCAAATTTGGTGTAACCACCAATTTTATAGTATTTTTGAATTTTATGAAATTTTTATTTTTTTTCCCTTCAAATTTTTTCTCGTTAATCGAGGTTGGTGCAACACCACTCGATCGCTTTTTCTCGATTAATTTTTTTATGTCCGCACTACTAATCCAAGACCAAGTCTTGGAAAAAAGTTTCCTTGTTTTTGTTTTATTTCAGAAATTATCATGGCCATGCAAGAGGGTTTCAGCACAGCCAGACCACCACTCTTCAGTAGAAAAGACTTCTCCTACTGGAAGAGTCGGATGGAAGTCCACCTGAAAACTCAGGTAGATATGTGGATTATCATCCAATCTAGCCTTGAAATCCCCAAGAACACAGAAGGAGTGGCACATCACTACTCAGAATGGGATGCCTCGCTGAAGAAAATAATCGAGGCTGATGCAAAGGCAACCCAGACATTGCAGTGTAAATTAACCAAAGAAGAACTGAACCGGGTGGGACCCTTCAACAGCGCCAAAGAACTCTGGAGCAAGTTGATTGAGTTGCACGAAGGTACCTCCGACACCAGAATCAGCAAAAGGGACCTACTGCTGAACAAATTGTACACAATCAAAATGAACGAAGGCGAGTCAGCAGCACAACTCCACGCCAGGATCCAGGAGCTGATGAATGGTATGCACACAATCGGTCACAAGGTAGAAAATCGTGACCTTATCAGTTATACCTTAAATGTTTTCCCAAGAAATACTCTGTGGGAATCTATGGTAGATGCTTATAAAGTTTCTAGGGATCTTTCTAAAATAAAATTAGATGAATTGTTTTCAGAATTAGAATTACATGAACAGACTAACTGCACATTGGCCGAGAAAGGTATTGCTTTTCTTGCAGGAAAGACCCAAGGAAAGGTAGCCAAGAAAAAGCCTCAACCTGCACCCGAGTCTGACTCAGACTCAGACTCAGAAGATAGTGAAGGGGATCGACCCAAGTTGGTTCGGCTAGCCCGGGACTACTACAAGGAGTTGAAGCATCAGACCAACAGAAGGAAAGTCAGCCGAAGAAAGGAAGATCCAGTTGAACCTTCAACTTCGAAGACCAAACCAAATGTGACTTGCTACAAATGCAACAAGAAGGGACACTACAAATCGGATTGCCCTAATCTAAAGGAGACTAAGAAAACTCGAAGGAAGAAGGCTCTTCAAGCCACGTGGGGCGAATCTTCCTCCGAAGGAGATGAAGAGGCCCCACAATCAAACCTTCTCACCTTGACCGCTTCGGAAGGCATCGACACCGGATCGGAATCAGAGCCGGACGATGGAAGGCTCACAATTTCGGAGAACGGCAAAATAACAGTAAGTGGTTATTCTGAAGTTGAATTATCAAAGTTAATTGCTTACCTATCTCGAAACTTGGCGAAAGCCAAAATCCGAGTCAAGTGTTGGGACCGGTAGACGAGCTAGAGGGGGGGTGATTAGCTTCGATTTGCTTGTAGATGATTTGACGCGGCGGAAGACTTCAAGCAATCGCTAACACTTGGACTTTACTTGGTATCCACCCCGGCCGGGTGACTAATCCAAGGATCCACTCTCCTCACACTCTCATGCACTATGAAAGTCTCCTTCTTGAGGTGGAGAAACCTCTTACAAGCTTGTTACAAAGATACAACAAGAACAAAGCAAATACAAAGGAAATCTTACAAGATTTAAATAAATGAACCCTCTTTGCTTTCCTTGCTATCTTCAAGCTTGTGATTGCCTCTTGGACCTTGGAAATGCAGCAGCACTAAGCTCCAAGGCTTCCCTTGAAATGGCAATGAAGTTGGAGAAGAAGAGGAGAAGAACTGCGGCTCCAAACCTGCGCGAAAGACCTTATACCCGACGCCTAGGGTTTCTTAATCGATTACCCAATCGATTACCACGTAGGATTTAGCCATTCAACGGCTAGTTTTCGAACCGTAATCGATTAGCCAATCGATTACCAGTTCCCTGAATCGATTACCCAATCGATTCAAAGCTTCTCTGTTCTCTCACGCAAACTGCCGTAATCGATTACCCAATCGATTACCGATACCCTGAATTGATTACCCAATCGATTCAGAACTCTTCTGCTCCCTCGCACAAACTGCTATAATCGATCACCTGATCGATTGACCCAATCGATTACCCAATCGATTGAGTCCAACCTAACTTGTTTCCACAAGCCTAGGTTCCCCTACCACGTGTCCGGTCAACCCCTTTGACCAACCTGGATTTTTACTGCCTAGCTCTCAGCTCGGACTTACCCTGGTTCCCAACCAGATTCGCCTAACCCTTGAGTTTGGTCTAGTCTCTCGGTAGACTTCCACCTTGCCAGCATGCGATCTCCTCGATCCATCTGGACTTCACCTAGCCCCACTAGGTCTTTTCCCATGCCAGCGTACGATCTCCCCGATCTACCTGGACTTCACCTAGTCCCACTAGGTGTGCCTAGTCCCACTAGGGCTTTTCCCATGCCAGCGTACGATCTCCCCGATCTACCTGGACTTCATCTAGTCCCACTAGGTGTGCCTAGTCCCACTAGGTCTTTTCCCTTGCCACCCTACAATCCCCCCGATCCAGCTGGACTTCACCTAGTCCCACTAGGTGTGCTCAGTCAAGCCTCCAGTCAACCTTGACCCACTTGACATCATACGATATTCAAACATCATTGTCAAATATCGAAACATACGACCATACCATAATCTTACCAAGCTTATCAGACCTAAGCTCCCCCAAGCTTAGTCAAACTAGGTCAACCCTGACCTAACCAAGATTGCACCAACAATCTCCCCCTTTTTGATGTTTGACAATATGATTGAAGAAGACTAATCTCTATTAGCCTTTCAATCTCTCCCAAATTTCTCCCCCTTTGACACACATCAAAACTCTCCCCGAGAGTCTATATGATCAAAGGCAAATCCAATGAAAGTCCCATACCTTTCATTTGAGCCCATGCTCACCCTTGAGCATTCATTATAATGAGGATTTCTAATCTTCATTATTTTACAGAAAAATTAAAAAAAAATTCAACCACATGTTGTTAAGGAAGACCTCCCCCTCAAAACATGCTCTAAACCTCTATCATTGCACCAACAATGACTTTTGAGTTCCTAAACCTTTAGGAAAACTCAACTTGAGGTGGTTGAGATTTTGGGATTCAAAACTTGAACCAAAACCTCTCATTAACCCTATAAATTTTACCAAACCCTTTCCCTTTTTGACTTCACAATGAATTTTACCCGAATATACTTATAAAAGTATTTCAAGGGGCTAGGGATTGTTAGGTTACTTAACAATGGGTTATTGGACTGAAAACTAACAGTTTCAGTCTCAACAATCGATTGGTGTTGGGAACCAATCGATTACACAGTCCTTAATCGATCAACTGATCGATTACGGCTGACTGTAATCGATCAAAGAATCGATTACGCGAGCTTCTGTGCTCGCAAAACAGACCTACCAATCGATTGACCAATCGATTGGCGTTGTCCCAATGGATCACCCAATCGATTGGGAGTTTCTGAATTCTGAAAACAATTTCAGATTCGAATTTCAAAAACTCCTAAATAATTCTACAAAATTCAAAAAATTCTAAAATTTTGTGTAGACATTATTTATACCATATACTATCAGGGAAAAATAATTTTCTATGAAAATAGCCTTCTTTTTCAAAGATTGACATAAAATTTGAAATCATTGAAATACTTCAATGTTTTTCATTGTTTTGTATCCATTTCATCAATGATGAGTGCTATCAAAAGATAGTCTTCACCAAGGTTTTCCAAGATAGTTTTAAAATGTTTTTCAAAACCAATATCCAACCATGTTCCTTGGGCTAAATGCACATGACTTGTACATTAGCTTTCCCAATGATTGGAGTTCATTTAAATTCTTGTTTTGATGAAACTAAAACTCAATTTTATGCACTTTATCAACACCTTGAGTTTTGTTCATCACCCTAACATCTCACTTGTTTCTAATGTGTGTCAAAAACACATACAAGTCACCTTATAGTCTTGGTGAGATGTGAAAGTCATGTTCTCTCTAAACTAAGGGTTCATGCATTTCTACCTAGACATTATAAACCTTGATCATCCACCTAGGATGTCAATTAATGCCAATGTCCTTAATTTTAATAAAAATTGATCTATGCATGATTATGACTATTACATGCATCATATGAGGCTTTTCAAAAGAAATTATAGATAAATGATGCATGTATGACATGACATATTATATTTTCATAATAAGTATGAATGATGAAACATGTTGTCATGTCATGTGATAGGACATACAAAACATGGCATATAAGCATAAAAGAAAATACCTAGATTTCCTATCTAAGTATCAATAACTCATCGCTAAGCCATTGATAATCCTAAATTTGCCCTAATTTCCAAGATAATGTCAAAACTCCCCAACTTGGCCTATCTTTGGATTCTAACCTAGCTGTGCCAACTTTATCAAGTTTAATCCTCCAAAAATATAGTTTTGCACAAATTTACTCCTCCTAGAGTAAATAAATGAATCCTTCATTTTCAAGTGTAGTAATTCCTTGAAAATATCCCAAAGTGCCAACTTCATCAAGGTTGGGTTAACTACCCTTCCAATTAGAGTTGACACTCTTTAGACCTATCTAGGGTGTGGCGAACACACTCTTAGGAACCCAAAACCTATTGGTGCTCCTTGGGTGTTCTAGATATTCACTAGGGATTACTTCCCTTGAAACCTTCCTAAAGACTTTCTTAGGCTTCTCCGAAGCCTTAGTCACCTTTGTCTTGTCTTGGTCAACTCTAGGGATGGCTTCCCTTGCGGCCTTAACTTGACTCCTAGACCTAGATTTAGTTCCATATTTATATGGAACTCTATGATAGGATGGACCATCATCCTTAGTCTTAGGTTTGTACCCCAAACCTTTCTTGCTCCTAGAGGGTCCTTGATCTCCTAAATCTAGGTTTTGATCCTTAGATCCCTTAAATAGATTTTCTATTCTTTTGAGGGATTTTTCTAATTTATCAAGTTTTGACCTCAAAATTTGATTTTCAATCATTACCTTCTCAAGGCTTGGTTTTCTAATATAGCCTTGGTAATTTTTCTTTTTGGCCTTGGATTGGGTAGGTCTATCCTTAGATGATCTAAAATCTTCCCTATCCTTGGTTGTGGTAGACCTAGCATGAAAGGCTCTATATTTTTCTTTTGGTTTCTCATACCTCCTATTCTCATGATAAATATCATTGAAATGATAATAATTGTTTCTAGCATGCATATTATCATGATTTAAATAAGTACCATTACCTAATGGTACCATAGTGTTATTCTTGGAGGCTCCCCCTTGACTTGAGCTCCTCCTTTTAGCCTTGGTTGGATTCTTCCCCTTTGGACATTGATTTCGATAATGTCCCTTTTCTTTGCATGAGAAGCACACAATGTGCTTCTTGTCCTTCTTTGCCACGGGTCCGACCTCCTTTGGCTTCTCTTTGGTCTTGGGTGTCACTAGCACCTTCTTCTTGACCAATTTGGGACACTTACTCTTATAGTGTCCTCTTTCCCTACACTCAAAGCAAATAATATGATTTTTATTTTTACAAATTGAAATTTTTATACCTTTGCTTGTAGGGGTATGGCATGACTCTTCACTTGATCCGGAAGTAGATACTTCTTCTTCTTCCGGAGTTAATGACCTTCGCTCCCCCTCAATCCTAGAGGTGGAGACTTCTTCTTTCTCCTCATTGACCTCGGATGATGATGTTGACGCTTTTCTTTGATCCGATGCCAATGGCACATCTTGCTCCTCTTCAACCCTTGAAGTGGAGTCTTCTTGAGCTTCATCTTCGGATGTTGAGCACCTCTCAATTTCCGAATCTTCACTTGATGAATCTCCCACTTCGGATTTGTCTTGATTTTGTAGAGTGGAGGGATCTTCATGAAGCTTTGCCAATTTGCTCCAAAGCTCTTTGGCATCTTGAAATTCTCCAATCTTGTCCAAGATGGTGCTTGGCAAAAGATTGACCAATAGCTTGATCAATTTGTAGTTGGCCTCACATCTCTTGATTTGCTCCTCATTCCATTTGCTTTTCTTGAGAAGTTTTCCTTTTGAGCTTGTTGGAGCTTCAAAGCCCTCCATTAGAGCAAACCATTGCTCAATCTCCATCATGAAATAATTCTCAATCTTTGACTTCCAAAGATTGAAATTTTCTTTGTCGAATGGTGGAGGTGCCCTTGTGTCATAGCCAAACTCCATCTTTGAAGTTAAACCCTCTTGATGATGACTTCTTGAAATTAGGGTTTCTTCCAACTTCTTCTTCTTCCTCTAGCTCTTGCCCTCTTGGCGATGAGTCCAAAGAAGAGCAACCTTGCTCTGATACCACTTGTTGGGACCGGTAGACGAGCTAGAGGGGGGTGATTAGCTTCGATTCCCTTGTAGATGATTTGATGTGGCGGAAGACTTCAAGCAATCGCTAACACTTGGATTTTACTTGGTATCCACCCCGGCCGGGTGACTAATCCAAGGATCCACTCTCCTCACACTCTCATGCACTATGAAAGTCTCCTTCTTGAGGTGGAGAAACCTCTTACAAGCTTGTTACAAAGATACAACAAGAACAATGCAAATACAAAGGAAATCTTACAAGATTTACAATAAATGAACCCTCTTTGCTTTCCTTGCTATCTTCAAGCTTGTGATTGCCTCTTGGACCTTGGAAATGCAGCAGCACTAAGCTCCAAGGCTTCCCTTGAAATGGCAATGAGGTTGGAGAAGAAGAGGAGAAGAACTGCGGCTCCAAACCTGCGCGAAAGACCTTATACCCGACGCCTAGGGTTTCTTAATCGATTACCCAATCGATTACCACGTACGATTTAGCCGTTCAACGGCTAGTTTTCGAACCGTAATCGATTAGCCAATCGATTACCAGTTCCCTGAATCGATTACCCAATCGATTCAAAGCTTCTCTGTTCTCTCACGCAAACTGTCGTAATCGATTACCCAATCGATTATCGATACCCTGAATCGATTACCCAATCGATTCAGAACTCTTCTGCTCCCTCGCACAAACTGCTGTAATCGATCACCTGATCGATTGACCCAATCGATTGAGTCCAACCTAACTTGTTTCCACAAGCCTAGGTTCTCCTACCACGTGTCCGGTCAACTCCTTTGACCAACCTGGATTTCTACTGCCTAGCTCCCAGCTCGGACTTACCCTGGTTCCCAACCAGATTCGCCTAACCCTCGAGTTAGGTCTAGTCTCTCGGTAGACTTCCACCTTGCCAGCATGCGATCTCCTCGATCCATCTGGACTTCACCTAGCCCCACTAGGCCTTTTCCCATGCCAGCGTACGATCTCCCCGATCTACCTGGACTTCACCTAGTCCCACTAGGTGTGCCTAGTCCCACTAGGGCTTTTCCCATGCCAGCGTACGATCTCCCCGATCTACCTGGACTTCATCTAGTCCCACTAGGTGTGCCTAGTCCCACTAGGTCTTTTCCCTTGCCAGTCTACAATCTCCCCGATCCAGCTGGACTTCACCTAGTCCCACTAGGTGTGCTCAGTCAAGCCTCCAGTCAACCTTGACTCACTTGACATCATACGATATTCAAACATCATTGTCAAACATCGAAACATACGACCATACCATAAGCTTACCAAGCTTATCAGACCTAAGCTCCCCCAAGCTTAGTCAAACTAGGTCAACCCTGACCTAACCAAGATTGCACCAGCATCAAGTCCCTCCGACAGGAAGTAAAACTCCTGAAAGAGGAAGCCGACTCTAGATCCTTGGCCGAGAAGGTTCAAGAAGGATCCTCTACTCAAGTTGAAAAGCTTGAGAAAGAGAACTCTTCCTTGAAAACTCAAGTCAAGGACCTTAGAGGGACTTTAGAACGATTTACTTCGGGTTCCAAGGGTCTTGACATGATCCTTGGAAAATAGAAGTCCGTTCTAAATCGATCTGGGTTAGGGTATCGAACTAAGTCGAGACAACAGTCATACTATGCTGTATTGAACCAATCTAGACCCAAAGTTCAAGCATGGGTACCCAAACTTTGCTTGAACAACCAAGCTGGACCAAACCAGTATTGGATTCCCAAGGACAAGATTCATATCTTGCCTAATCATCACCGTGGCTTTAGTCCAAGGGGAGCCAATTTAAAAATAATTTTTATAATTAGATAAATTTTTTTTCTCAATTTGAATTGCATGCTTGATTGTTTATTTATTTTTGCAAATTATCGTGCTTAGACCTAGGACTAGTTAGACTAAGAACTGAAATGACTTAATTGAAATTTGAATAATATAGTATTGGGTGGAGGTGAGATGATAGTACGTTAGGGAATCCATTTTGGTGGAACTAGCCGAAGCTACCATCCAAGACCCAAACTAGTTAGACCAAAATCTTTCAAGGAGTAACTTGAATATGATTTTTCAATAAAAGGCTTTGTCAAGGAAAGGGTTGATGATCCAATAAGGCTACGACCAAAGAAGGCCTAGTGCCTCGCCAAGACCTGGAAGCCGATTATTGAAAACCAAATTCACTTTACTATTGTTAGATTTGAATCTAACACAAATTTCAATTAATCTTAGATTCAACCACTTTTTAAAATTAAAATTCAATTAAACTGTTTTTAAAATTAATTCAACTTTTCAAAATTAATCATGTTTTTCATAATAAAATCTTTACTTTTATAAAACCTGTCTCACAAAATCCATAAGGTTTACGTGATTGATAACTATAGATTGGTTGATACAAACTAGGTTGTGAAAATCAATTTAAGCTATCCTTAATTCTAATTGGATCCAAATCAATAAATACTTTATGTATAGGAACATAAAGATTTGAACCAATGGATGTTGGATAGCGGATGCTCCTGACACATGACTGGAGACAAATTGAAATTCACCAAACTCAAGTTCAAGAACCTAGGCTCAGTAGCATTTGGCAACAATGCTACACTCAAAGTCATTGGGTCAGGTAACATTGAACTCAAATCAGATTTTGTGATTAAAAAAGTACTCTTGGTTGAGAACTTTAAATTTAATTTGCTTAGTATAAGTCAATTATGTGATACTGGCTATATGGTTACCTTTACCAACTCTGACTGCCTGATTAGAAATCTGCAAGACTCATAAGTCATGCTTAAGGGCACTAGAAAAAAATAATGTTTATACTATAAGTCTACCCTTAGTACCTAAATGCCTCTTAACTCAATTAGAAGAATCTAACCTCTGGCATAGGAGATTAGGTCATACAAATGTTAGATTAATTTCAAAAATCAGCCAACTTGGTCTAATTAAAGGAATACCAAACATTAAGAATCATGAAAACATGATATGTGACTCATGTAACCACGGTAAACAAACCAGGTCTAATCACAAAAAAATTCAATCAGACCTAAATCAAACCACACTTGAGCTTCTGCACCTTGACCTATTTGATTCACATGGAGCCAAGTCACTAAGCGGAAACCGGTACTGCTTAGTCATTATCGATGATTACTCTAGGTTTACTTGGGTAAGGTTCCTAAAAACTAAGGATGAAACCCTAAACTTGTTTATTGACTTATGTAAGATAATTGAAAATCAAAATGATACCAAAATTAAAAGACTTAGGAGTGATCACGGGGGAGAGTTTGAGAATCAAAGGTTTGAGGAGTTTTATAGAATAAACGGGTATATTCACGAATTCTCATGTCCTAGAACCCCTAGCAAAATGGGATAGAAGAAAGGAAAAATAGAACCCTACAGAAAGCCTCTAGGACTATGCTCAATGAATTCAACCTAGCTAACCAATTTTGGGCAGAAGCAATTAGTACGGCTTGCTATATCCAAAATAGGGTCCTAATTAACAAACGACATAATAAAACTCCCTATGAACTATATTACCATAGACTTCCAAACTTACATTACCTAAGGGTTTTTGGGTGCAAAGTCCATATCCTAAACACCGAGGACTACTTAGGTAAATTTCAGTCCAAGTCAACCCCAGGAATATTCTTAGGATATTCAACAACAAGTAGGGCCTATATGATCTACAATAGACAATCTAATAAAATTGAAGAAACAACGAATCTAATATTTGATGAGGAAACTAATTCAAAATCTGATGATCCAAATCTAAATCCATCAAATATTGATTAGGAAGATAATGAACAAATTATTGAACCATCAATTGAACTACTAGTTAAACCTCTAAATGAATTGACTATTGAACCAACTACTGAGTCAATTGAACCAATAATTGAACCAACCCAAATAATTGAACCAAATACTGAACTGAACCGTCCAGCCGGACCTGAGGCTGAGCAAAGTTCTTGAAGAACCAAGAAACTCAGACTCAGTCACCCAACTGATCAAATTGTGGGTGATCTAACCTTAGGAGTCAGAACTAGGTCTTCCTATAGAATTCTTAGTCATATCGCACTGATTTCGAAAATAGAACCTAAGACTATAGAGGAAGCCTTGCCTGATCCTGATTGGATCATAGCAATGTAAGAGGAGTTAGCCCAATTTGAGAGGAACCAAGTCTGGGAACTAGTACCTAAACCTGAGGGCTAATCCATTATTGATACTAAGTGGGTGTTTAGGAATAAGCTAAATGGCCAAGGGGAAATAGTTAGAAATAAAGCCCGCTTAGTAGCTAAAGGGTTCAGTCAAGTCGAAGGGTTAGATTATGACGAAACCTATGCCCCAATAGCCAGACTTGAGTCTATTAGAATGTTGTTAGCCTTTGCAACCCATAAAGGATTCAAACATTACCAAATGGATGTTAAGTCAGCTTTTCTGAATGGGTTTATCAAAGAAGAAGTCTATGTAGGACACCCCCCCCCCCGTTTTGAGGACTCAGAAAAACCTAACTATGTTTTCAAACTCAATAAGACACTTTATGGAATAAAACAAGCACCTAGGGCATGGTATGAATGCCTATTAACTTACCTCATTTCTAAGGAATTCAACCAAGGATAAATTGACGCAACTCTTTTTGTCAAAACCATAGAAAAAGGCATCTTCATTATCCAAATCTATGCTGACGATATAATTTTTGGATCCACCAACTCAAACTTCTTAAAAGAATTTGTAAAAATAATGGAAAACGAATTCGAAATGAGCTTAGTTGGTGAGCTCAACTTCTTTTTAGGATTACAAATTAAGCAAACTAGGGATAGAAATTATGTTCACCAATCCAAATATGCTAAGGAATTAATAAAGAAATTTAAGATGGATAACTCCAAAAGCATATGTACCCTTATGACCACAAATGTAAAAAATTGATAGTGGCCCTGAAGGTAAACCTGTAGACCTCAAGCTATATCGAAGTATAATTGGAAGTCTACTTTACCTTACAGCTAGCAGACCAGATATCCTTTTCTCTATAGGAATGTGTGCTAGATACCAAACCTATGCTAAGGAAACGCACTTAGCAGCCCAAAAAATGAATACTTAGATACATTAAGGGCACCCTAAATGTAGGGATTTAGTATTCTAGGACATTAACATTTGACCTGTCTGGATACTCTGATTCTGACTATGATGGATGCAAACTAGACAGAAAAAGTACAAGTGGAAGCTGCCAACTTTTAGGAAATACTCTAGTCAGTTGGTGCAGTAGAAAGCAACACTGCGTAGCTCTATCTCCAACCGAAGCTGAATATGTTGCTTTAGGAGAGTGTGTAGCACAACTCTTATAGATGATGCACACTCTTAAGGACTTCCAGCTTGATTACACCCAAACCCAAGTCTACATTGATAACATAAGTTTAATCAATCTAATTAGGAACCTAATCCAACACTCTAGAACAAAACATATAGAGGCTAAGCATCACTTTGTAAGAGATCATGTAGCCAGGGGTGAAATAGTCCTTAAGCATGTAGACTCAAAATCAAACTTAGCTGATATCTTCACCAAACCCTTACCTGAGTCTGAGTTTAGCTCACTAAGAAGGCAGTTAGGGTTATGCTTGGTAGAATAGGACTACTCTACTTATTGTTTTTAAAAACCTGTTTTAATTCTTATCTGATATTTTTTGAAAAATCATTTTTATCTTGAAATTTAAAATGATTTTCTGACAGAGTTTTTGTTAAAACTTACCCCCTTCAAAACTAGGGATTTTTTGCAAATGGACTTAGCTTAGGCCCTAACCCTAGAACTGTATGCACTTATAGATCTTGAAGCTAGCATCTCACAAGCACCTTATATACTTTTGATTGATAACCTAGACTGGGATGAGAGGCTTAGGTCTATGCCTTGATTCAAGATGCTTTAAGTCAGTACATCTGCAGTAATTCGGGCAATAAATACCAACTGAACAGTAATCTGGTTAAGTGTCAAGCATAGAAAATCTAACTTGATCAGATCACCTAACTTGACTAACCCTAGCAAAAGCTACTGTTTATAACAGCTAGTAAGTAGTTAACTGGGTTAGACAGGACCCTAAAGAGAAGAATGTAAATTGATTTGGTCCAGTTTATGCTTAGAATTGGTTCAATACAGCACTTTACTTTCCTTACTCAATTTTTTGCTATAATATTTTTTTGATATATGGCAAAGGGGGAGAGCTTGGAAAGGAGAGAAAAGAAGGTTTTAAAATTTAAATTTTTACAAATTAAATTTCTTTTTCAAAAACTTTTATCTCCTTTTTCAAAAAGTAAAGTAATTCACAATTATTTTGGAAAGTTTCTCTAAGTGTTAAAACTTCAGAATTATTTTGCAAAATTTTTCTAAGTCTTAAAACTTCAAAATTATTTTAGAAAATTTTTCTAAGTGTTAAAACATCAAAATTATTTTAGAAAATTTTCTAAGTGTTAAAACTTCAAAATTATTTTAGAAAATTTTTCTAAGTGTTCAAACTTAAAAATTATTTTGGAAAATTTTCTAAGTGTTAAAACTTCGAAATTATTTTGGAAAATTTTCTAAGTGTTAAAATTTCAAAATTATTTTGAAAAATTTTCTAAGTGTTAAAACTTCAAAATTATTTTGAAAAATTTTCTAAGTGTTAAAACTTCAAAATTATTTTGGAAAATTTTTCTAAGTGTTAAAACTTCAAAATTATTTTGAAAATTTTCTAAGTGTTAAAACTAAATGTATTGGAAAATTTTCTAAGTTGAAAATCCCTTTTGAAAATTTTCTAAGTGTTGAAAACCTAAAAAAAACTTTTCATTTCATGATAGACAAGGACTTAGAAATGTTTTCAAAAACCTCACGTATTCTTGAAAAACTCAGGAGGAGAATTTCTTCCAGGGGAAGAAATTACGTACTTGTTTATTTAATTGCTTCATTAACGTAACCTTTTGAACCGTGTTGCCATAAATCAAAAAGGGGGAGATTGTTGCTGCAGGCAGCACCTAAGTCAAACCTGGATTTTGATAATGGCAAAGGGTTCAGAAGTTAAGATGTTGTTGTGATCTAACTTGTTCACTATGTGTGTAGGAAGAAGTCCTATGTACACTAGGCAAGAAGTCCTGGCAAAGGGCTAGGCAAAGAAGTCCTGGTCAAGGACTGGGCAAGAAGATCTGACCGGAAGTCGGGCAAAGAAGTCCTGGTCGAGGACTGGGCACGAAGTCCTGGCAAGGGGCTGGGCACCAAAGACCTGACCGGAAGTTGGGCACGAAGACCTGGTCAGGTGGATTGGGCAAAAGTCCAACCGGAGGAGCCAGTTGGCAAAAGGTAAACTCTCCTGAGAGGAGTAGGTGAGGACGCGTTCCCCGTCGAGGGAACAGTAGGCGTCGGTTCGACCTAGGGTTCCATTTGGGAGACCGAAAGTTAGAACCAAGACAGCTACGACTATAACTAATGCTTATTATGTTTTGGGACTAACCTTAGTTGCAGGGTCGAAGGACTGGTCGTTTGCAAGTGAAGGTACTTCACTGGGCCTATGTGCCTGAATGGGCTCAGGCGCCCGTATGGATACGGGCGCCCAAGAGTGAAGGAAAAACCCAAAACATAGCTGCGAAGCAACTGGACCAAGGCGGATCAGGCGCTCGTGAGGTCACGAGCGCCCCCATCAGCTCAGGCGCCTAAGTGGGGGAGGATATGCGCTGACCGAGCCCGCGGATAAGGATTCTCGCAGGGAAGGCCACGTGTTAGGCGCCCCCAACGTCACAGGCGCCTGTATGAGCACTATAAAAGGGGGCTCACCCCAAAGGCTTCATCATCCATTCTTTCCAATGCTCCAAACACATTCGCTCAAGCGCTGCGCCCCGGCAAAGTTCAATTTCGAGATTTCAGTGCCGACGACGACCCTCTACTCTGGAATTTGATCCATCTCGGGCGTCGATAACTTTTCAGTTTACGAAAGTATTGTGATTTAGTTTTTCAAATTCTATATCTGTACGATCAATCTATAAAAATCATTTCGAATATAGAATTGCCCAAAGTAAACGGTCAAGGACCGTGGGCCTTGGAGTAGGAGCTGACTGCAACTTCGAACCATGTAAAAATTGACTTGTGTTCTTGTGTACTTTATTTCTTTCCGCTGCGCATATTCTTTAACTGTCCAAAAAAATTTCCGAACGATATTCACCCCCCCCTCTATCGTTTTCTTCGATCCAACAGATTGGTCTAAAGGGTTCTATACATTGAACCCGCATCCAATAATCTAAAACCCAATAAACATAAGTTAGATCACTTTAAGGGCTCAGATTGTATTTACATGTGCAACTTACAAATAAACTCCCCTAATAGGGATAATAATAATATCCAATAATCTCTCACTTTGGCTATATGTGAGTTGTATGGTAAATACAAGCAAAACTTTAGTTGATATCAAACTTTATGGGTACAAGATACTCATATAAATAATCTGGTCCATTAACTTCATTGGTATAGGACTAAAGAGGTTATAGCTACTTTATATGATTGTAACAAGCCCCAACAGTAATCACAATACCAATGTCATTAACGACATAGATCAAGATGCGGATGTATAGAGTAGAAATTACATGAAATGTGATCAGTACATGTCAATTTCCAACTAGTTCAAAGTGACTCAAAAGTTTCTGATCATATTTGCAAATACCTTATGCTAAACTGTAACAGCAAATCATGATCCAAACTTTATGATTCCAAAAGGAATCTGTATCATATTTACAAATACCAAATGCTAAACAGCAGTAGTAAATCATGATATCGTATTCAGAGTGTCAAACAAAAATATGAATCCCAATTAATATTTTGAACCTAAAGTACGTACAATAATCAAAATAAAATGTTTGTCTTTATTAACATAGAGTAATAAAATAAATATAGACCCCCACTAGATGAGTTCTTCTTCCATAAGAAGAACTCCCATATCCACAACATGCGCATGAAACACTTTGGGCACCCTGCCTTTGGTGAGTAGATCAACCAACATGGAATATGTGCAGATGTGCTCTATCATAATATGGCGACTCTGAACTCTCTCTTTAACCACTAGAAACTTAATGTTGATGTGCTTGGACATCGATGAACTACGGTTGTTCTTGGTATAAAGTTCTGCAACTTTATTATCACAGTAGATCCTCAGTGGCCTGTCAATGCCATCAACGATATGCAATGCTGTGATGAAGTTCCGCAGCCAAATCCCATGATTGGATGCTTCATAGTATGCTACCAATTCTGCCTCCATAGTAGAAGTAGCTACTAGCGTCTAATTGACGATCTTCCAAGATATAGCCCCACCAGCAAGCATGAAGATATAGCCTGAAGTGGACCTCCTGCTATCTAAGCATCCAGCAAAATCGGAGTCTGAATATCCAATCACCTCCAGATGATCTGACCTTCGATACGTGAGCATGTGTCTTTTAGTTCTTTGCAAATACTACATCACTCTTTTAATTGCTTTCCAGTGCGACGGTCCTGGGTTATTAACATATCTGCCTAACATCCCAACTACAAATGATATATCTGGTCGAGTGTAAACTTGTGCTTACATGAGACTTCCCACTGCTGATGCATATGGGAATTGTTTCGTCTCCTTTATTTCAAGTTCAAGTCGTGGACACTGCTGCAAACTGAACTTGTCACCTCTTAACACAGGTGTGTCACCAGGTGTATAGTTCTGCATGCCATACCTTATAAGCACCTTCTCAATATAGGCTTATTGTGAAAGTCCAAGAATGCCTCTTGATCGATCATGACAGATCTGGATGCCTAGAACAAAAGATGTTTCACCAAGATCTTTCATTTCAAATTTATCAGATAGAAATGACTTGGTTTCATACAGTAGACCCTTATTATGGCTCGCAAGCAATATATCATCCACGTACAAAACAAGTATAACAAACTTGCTCCCACTGAACTTAACATATATGCACTGATCAACGGGGTTCTCTTTAAATCCAAATGAGGTAACCACTTGATCAAATTTTCAGTACCATTGACAGGACGCCTGCTTTAAACCATAAATGGAGTTCTTTAATCTACATACTAGGTGCTTTGAGTCTGAGGACTCAAAGTTCTCCGGTTGCACCATATATATAGACTCCTCTATGTCTCCATTGAGGAATGCAGTCTTTACGTCCATTTGATGTAGCTCCAAATCAAAATGAGCTACAAGTGCCATGATTACCCTAAGGGAGTTTTTCATCGACATAGGTGAGAAAGTTTCCTTATAATCAATGTCTTCCTTTTGAGTGAATCCCTTGGCAACAAGACGAGCCTTATACCTTTCGATATTGCCCTTCGAATCTCGCTTAGTTATAAATATCCATTTACAACCAACGAGTTTCGAACCTTCAGGTAATTCGACAAGTTCCCAAATGGCATTGTCTGCCATAGACTTTAACTCTTCTTGCATGGCGTTAATCCACCTTTCCGGGTTAGAGCATTGTTTGACTTCTTGGAAAGATGTAGGATCACTTTCCAACCCTATATCAAACTCATGCTCTTGGAGATAAACATAATCATGAGAATTCGTGATTCTCCGTTCCCTTGTGGATCGCCTTAAGGGTACTTGTGTTTGAGGCGGTTGACATACTTGCTCATTAATGAGGCAATACTTCAATTTCAGTGGTAGGCTCCTCCAATTGCATTGGAGATGTCATGGGAATATCTTGTTGGAGCAATCCGTCCTAAGATAGTCCGGTGTGACCATGGGTTTTGATGTTTGGGCAAAGGGTTTAAGTTAGGATTACCCTTGTATTCTTATATGCGTATGTTGAGTGTGCAGGTTGTACAGGTTACGCATATAGACTGGACTGGACAGCCTCAGTACGGTGAAGGATGGCATGGAGGCAAGCTGGAGGTTTGCGTGCGCATCTGATGGACCTTGGTGAGCAGGGACGATGAGCTGATGGGCGCGGACTTCGAGGCATACGTGAAGGATGGTATGGAGGCAAGCTGGAGGCTTGCGTGCATCTGAGGGATGGAAGCCGAAGATGAAGAGGGCGCGAAGGCAACAGTCGAGGCTGCGGAGGAGGAGTCAGTCGAGTCGTGAGGGTACGAGTACAGTGTGATTGTACTCGAGAAATCCTAGGGTTTGAGTGCGGAGTGGAATGTACTTAGGATGGGTAACCTTAGGTGGGTGAGTAGACCAGTCGACTGGCCTGGGGGCAGTCGACTGATGGAACTCACAGAAAGGTCTCAGCCTGGGACCAGTCGACTGCCCTGGGGGCAGTCGACTGGTAGGTGGCTGGTAAACTGGCAGAATTCGAACGTTGGGAGTGTCAACGGTCGAATCTGGCTGGCACCAGTCGACTGCCCTGGGGGCAGTCGACTGGTAGCGAGAAATCAGCCCCGAGTCCTATTTAAAGAGGACGTCGTGGTGGCTGAGTTTCTTGACGAAACCTGCTTGGGTAAAGCCGGTTAGTAGTCTACTGTGTTTACAAAGCGTCCAAGGTGTTGTGGTGAGGTTTCTCCATCCACAAGGAGCGACACGTGATAGCCGGAGGTTATCCGGGGAGTGATCCACCGACGGATTGTTGGATTAGTCACCCGGCCGGGGTGGATACCAACTAAATACGGTTTGTTAGCGTTTGTTCTTTGTTGTTAGTTTTATTATCTTGTATTTCCGCTATGCAAACTAACAACGTAGGTTGAAAGAATCAAAGAAACGCTATTCACCCCCTCTAGCGTACCGGAAACGATCCAACATTTGGTATCAGAGCCAAGGACCGCTCTCGATTGGACTAACCGCCGAGAGAGCAAAAGGCTAGAGAAGATGGCGCGTGAAGTGCGCTTAGGGGACGACATCAACATTCCACCTCCTTACGATCGAGAAAGTTTTGATTATTAGAGGATGCGAATAGAGGTATGGTTTAATATGGATTGGGATTTAATGATTGCACTAACACATCCATTTGAAGTTCCGAGAGATAAGCATGGGAGGAAGCTTCGACCAAGATATTGGACTAAGGAGCAACAAACGCAATCGAAGGCAAATGTGAAGGTAATTTCAATATTGCTTACGGTTTTGCCTAATGATATAATTAGCGGTGTAGGTGAATATCAAAATGCACACGATTTATGGAACAAGATGGTAGCATTCCATGAAAATCCTAAACAAATTCAAGAAGTAGAAAAGCCTAATGAAGTGAGCTTAATGGCCCAAGAAGAGGAAGAGGACAAATCGGATGAAGAAAGGAGTTCAACATCCGAAGAAGAGGAGAAAAAGGAAAAAGGAAAAGAGGTATCCATCTCCTCAAGTGAAGTGGCACAAGAAAGTGAAAGGTCATCCACTTCATCAAGGGAGGAAGAGGAAGAGGTCACAACCTCAAGGATTGAGGTGGAGGAGATATCCACTTCCATACTGGAGCAAGAAGAAGCTCCAACCTCCACCAAAGCAAGGAAGAAGGAACATATCACATGCTTTGGTTGCAACGAAAAGAGACACTACAAAGATAAGTGTCCAAAAGGTAAAAAGGAGGTAAAATCCAAACCTATTTCAAGTTCTTTTAAATCTGACATGAGTTGTAGGAATGGAGGAGCACGAGAAAAGAAAAAGAAAATCCGATACTTCACGTGTGGAGAGCTAGGGCACTACCACACCAAGTGCCCTAAAAAGGGAGAATTGAAGAAAATGGAGCACTTGAGGAGATGGGAGAAAGAAGAAAGGAAGAAGAGAAGAAGTCCACATCAAGAGAGAACTTCAAGGGTAAGGGAGGTAATTCCTAACCCTAGTTTGAAATGTAATTCAACTTCAAGTTCTGCCATGCATGATAAAATTAGAAGTAATCATTCGTTCATGCATGCTAGAAACCATGAAAATTATTTGCTTGTACACAATTATGAATTCAAATATCATGATAGGACTAGGAATAACAAGGTAGGTCAAAACATTAACAAAAGCATCCATCATGATCAACCCAAGACCTCTAGACCTAAGGATCAAGGCACTAATCCCAAGAAGGGAAGGAATGTGCCTAGAAAGGAGGTTAGACCTAGAAATGTCCAAGGTGGACACATGGATTCAAAGGTTAGAGACTTAGAAAGGGAAAATCAAGTCTTGAGGGCAAGGCTTGATAAATTGGAAAAGGCCCTAGAAAGATTCACGGTTGGATCTAAGGGCTTAGACATGGTGTTGGGTGGTTTAAACCGCACCAATGATAGATCGAGGTTGGGATACCGGTCTAAGAACTCCCATGCCAAGGGAAAGAAATATGCTAGGGTAGCATATGATTATGGCAAGAAGGGGGAGTCCAAAAATGGCAAGGGGATGCCATTTAAAGGGAAAAAGAAAGACTTAACCAAAGACGAGGTGTTTAAGGTTAAGAGTGTCAAGTTTGTAGGCCAAGAGTCACCGGTGGAACACCGATGTGGCCTAGTGATGGTTGAGTCACCTAGGGAGGTGGCTAGGGCTAAGAGCTCAAGGGGGAGCTCTAGGAGCCTTTGGGATATATGGTGAATGGACCGTGAGAGGGGGGTGCTCCTAGTGGTCTAGATGGACCATGGAGTGTGCCAAAAGAATTGGAGACGGACTTGAGTCTCAATTCTTGGGTTTTGGCACGATATTTTTGAGTTTCATGCATGGAAATATGACATTGGGGTCATATTGCATGAAAATTGGTTTTTGATGTGTAATTCCCATGTAAATCAATGCTAGGGATGCATTGTAGGGTGGCATGGGAAAAGGCATCAAGAGGCAACCAAAACTAGGACTTTAGGTCAAGGTTTGATTGAAGTTTTTGACTAGTTATGGGGTTTATGTCAAACTTGGGAATGGTGATAGATACATTTTGGAATGTATTTTTCCCAAGTAGATATGGGTACCACAAACCTCTCCACAAAATTTGAGAATTTTTAGAGATTTGTGGAATTTTTGGCGCATTTCTGAAGTTCGTCAGAAATGCTGAAATTTCAGACTTTCAGAGTATCAGTCGACTGCCATTTTGGCAGTCGACTGGTCAAGGCCAATTTTTGTATCAGCAGCTGGTTTGGTGTTCAAATGATGCAAAACAAGTGTATGGGGGGCTAGTACACATTGTTCATGATCATTGGGGATTAAAAGAACCGATAATTGGGATATTATTGGGGTCTTTTTGATGTATGGCAAAGGGGGAGAGATGTTGGGTTTAAGTGGGAAACCAAACATACTTTGCTAGAAACCCTAGTTTTAGGGGGAGCTGAGTTTGAGGGGGAGCATAGTTGCTCCCTTCTTGGCGTAAGGGGAACCTTGGAGAGGTTCTTAAAAAGCCTTTGTAAGTCCAGTGTAAGGGGGAGCTTGGGAGAGAAGCTTTAAAAAGCCCGGTTTGGTAGAAAATTCTAACTTGGAGGGTTAGGTGGTAAAAGTCCTAGCTCGGAGGGCTAGGTGTTGTAAAAAGTCCTAACTTGGAGGGTTAGGTGTAGGATGCCTTGGATAAGATCCATACATGCATTGCATATGCATTCATTTTAGCTTGATTTTTGCTATTGACTACTATCTTGTTTTCCCTAACTTAAACGTATTGCCAAACATCAAAAAGGGGGAGATTGTTGGAGCAATCCGCCCTAAGATGGTCCGGTGTGACCATGGGTTTTGATGTTTGGGCAAAGGGTTTAAGTTAGGATTACCCTTGTATTCTTATATGCGTATGTTGAGTGTGCAGATTGTACAGGTTACGCATATAGACTGGACTGGACAACCTCAGTACGGTGAAGGATGGCATGGAGGCAAGCTGGAGGTTTGCGTGCGCATCTGATGGACTTTGGTGAGCAGGGACGATGAGTTGATGGGCGCGGACTTCGAGGCATGCGTGAAGGATGACATGGAGGCAAGCTGGAGGCTTGCGTGCATCCGAGGGACGGGAGCCGAAGATGAAGAGGGCGCGAAGGCAATAGTTGAGGCTGCAGAGGAGGAGTCAGTCGAGTCGTGAGGGTACGAGTACAGTGTGATTGTACTCGGGAAATCCTAGGGTTTGAGTGCGGAGTGGAATGTACTCAGGATGGGTAACCTTAGGTGGGTGAGTAGACCAGTCGACTGGCCTGGGGGCAGTCGACTGATGGAACTCACAGAAAGGTCTCAGCCTGGGACCAGTCGACTGCCCTGGGGGCAGTCGACTGGTAGGTGGCTGGTAAGCTGGCAGAATTCGAACGTTGGGAGTGTCAACGGTCGAATCTGGCTGGCACCAGTCGACTGCCCTGGGGGCAGTCGACTGGTAGCGAGAAATCAGCCCCGAGTCCTATTTAAAGAGGACGTCGTGGTGGCTGAGTTTCTTGACGAAACCTGCTTGGGTAAAGCCAGTTAGTAGTCTATTGTGTTCACAAAGCGTCCAAGGTGTTGTGGTGAGGTTTCTCCACCCACAAGGAGCGACACGTGATAGCCGGAGGTTATCCGGGGAGTGATCCACCGACGGATTGTTGGATTAGTCACCCGGCCGGGGTGGATACCAACTAAATACGGTTTGTTAGCGTTTGTTCTTTGTTGTTAGTTTTATTATCTTGTATTTCCGCTATGCAAACTAACAACGTAGGTTGAAAGAATCAAAGAAACGCTATTCACCCCCTCTAGCGTACCGGAAACGATCCAACATATCTTGGTTCACTACGCTCACTGGATGTGCAATATACATAATGTGTGATATGGTCACCATACCACTACTGATTGCACTAGTACTGACCATAGGAGGATTGCAAACACTTTCCTCAAAAGATACTTCCCTGATTTTATCGCTCCCACTGTCCTCAATAAACTTGGCGTTTCCTGTTTCGAAGAAGGATCTATTAGATGGATCATAAAATTTATACCCCTTTGATCTCTCAGAGTAACCTACAAAATTGCACCTAACAGTTCTTGAGTCCAGTTTCTTTTCATTAGGCTTGTAAGGCCTAGCCTCAGCTGGACAACCCCAGATGTGTAAATGCCTAATGCTCGACATTCTACCCGTCCACAACTCGAATGGGGTTTTAGTTACTGTCTTACTAGGTACTCTATTGAGAAGGTAAACTGCAGTCTTGAGTGCCTCACCCCACAAAGACTCCGGTAGAGAAGTGAAAGCCATCATACTTGTCACGCCCCGAGACCCCAGGAGCCGCTGATCCAATAGAAAATCGGACAGCACCTCCCCTGTTCGGCGGACAATTTACACATACATACATCATATATAACACAACCACGCAATTTAAATGGGCCTCAGGCCTCAAATCAAAATAGAACATAAAATAAAACCGGATAAACCATACTTGACTGCGAACCGGTCCGACTTACGACAAAACAAAATGAACAAGGGCCTCCATGGCTCACAAAAGTACAACTATACCGCCGTATAGTATGACTAAACCCAACACAAAAGCAACAGCAGAAGAAAAATATAGAAAATGCTACCATCAAGTACTACCAACAAAATAGAAGAAAAATCTCAAAGACATCTCGACGAGTACGCGAACTGGGACAGGCTGTCGGGCCCGCTCCAGTTAATCATCCTGAAATAAAAACAAGGAGCTAACGGAATAAGTAATAGAACTCAGCGAATATCTCATCATATATATACAAGATAGTCTAAGATAGCAACAGTGTAACAGACTACCAAAATAACACGTGCACACGCAGTAATAAGAACAACTGCAATGAGAAAAATAAGAACTACCATACCAATGTAGTAGAGTCGCCAATACCAGACATAAGGGTCTCCTGTAAGTGCATGTCAATCATATGCAGCATCAAGTAAAACAAGCACAAGTAAGGGCAAAATAAATGAATACACATGGTGCAATATCATGGTCACCCCTGTCGTCGGTCAGACATCGTCACCTATGTATGGAAGGAAGCTGAGCGGAGGCCACCCTCCGACGTAGGGCTGTGACTGCCGTCCATACTCTGTCATCACTACTCCTGAGTGATCAAGAAGATGGAATACTGCAGGTGTAACACCCCTACTCCATGACCTATCCTGGCGATATCTCTATCAGCCCCAGGCCATCTCTGAAGGATATCTCTATTTGAGTGTTACCCCTACCCCATGTATATAAATGGGGGAGAGACCTCTCTCTCTCATCTCCTGGTGTATGGACTACTCATGGAGGGACATCTGTCTGCTACCACGCTCCGATTCACTAACCCATGAGTGCATGAGCGGAGCAGCACAGAGCACACTACCCAATACTCCGTCAACCACTAACCCATGAGTGGTTGTATGGGTAGGTCAGTATGACTGTCGACCTAACTCACCCACAAAGGGGGCCCCTGATCGGCAGTGATGCACAGTGCACAATGATGCATAACACTGGTCAAACAACATCCACTATCTAGTCCACATATATCAACATGATATGCAAGGGTCGTAGATAATGCACCATAACCTAAGTCCTAAAGGTATAGGTATCACATGCCAGGTCTAGCATCAACAGTATCAGTAAGGCAAATAGAATAGTTATATCATAATCTATTACTCTATTTCTAAACAAAGCATATCAAGCATATATATCTGTGACTAATCTAAAAGAAGAGTCAGAGATACCCACCTCCAACGTAGTAGATCATAAGCGAAGAGAAATCTCCCGTCTGAAATAATATCTGCCGCAAGTAGAATCCAAATAGCCGAGTCAATGACCTGTATCACAACCCATAATTTTAGTTATTTATGAATCTAATAATTAGATTAGATACCAAGATAAATCCAGGTTAATCCAATCAAACCCTAAGTGTGGTTCACGCTAATACTAAACCACACCATTAGGGTAACCCTAAATTCAATTAGAATTAATCAACTGAACCAAAATAACCCATCTAACTACTCACAATAGCAACCTAGGCCCAATAAGAACAACTTCCCAATCCACCTACTGATTAGCTAGCCGAAATGGAAAACCCAGGATTCCTCTACTGGAGACTAACTCAAAAACCCAGTGATTACCAAACGGAACAGATCTATCACTGAAAATTTAAGAACAATAGTAGATCAAACATTGTCACAACCTCTCCAATCACTGAGGATCAAAAGCTCAAGGGAAACATGGAAACCAGAACCAATCTATGCAAGCTCACGACAAATCTAAACAGAGCCAAATCCTCCAAGACATCATACAAATCCAAATCGACCCTTTGACCAATTCTGATGAAGATTAACATCACAACAAGCATCTCCTTACCTGTAATGTTGCGCCAGTCATAAACCCTAACTCCAAACCAGTTGGAAGGAGAAACGTCCTCGTCTAGATCCAAATCTGAGCTCAGAACTCCTCCGAACCCTAGATCACAGGTATCACACCCATGAACCGAACGAAGTTAAGAAAGGATTCCAAAAACCGAACTCACGCACAAACCAAGAACCGAAATCTATCTTACCTAAGTTGTTCCTAGATCTGAGAAAAGCCTTGCTCCAAACCCTAGATCTGTACCAGGAACGCGAGACCCTTCATATCATCAACCAAACATCCCCTTCACGCACCCTGAGACCTAGACTGGGAGAGGGATCCCTTATCTCCATCCTACGCTCGGCGGTGGCTCTCCTCAACGATGAGCACGAAGATTCACCGACGCTGAGGTCGAATGATGAAGGAGAGAAGAAGAAGAGGAGGAGGAGGAGAGGAAGAGTCGGCGGAGAAGAAGTGGGACGAAAGAGATGCCTGCATCGCAGGGGTGGGGAGAACAAAAGGGCTTGGGACTCTTCTGGGCTGCGGCTAGGTCTCGCGAAGGAGAAGAAAGGGTTCAGCTTGACTTAGGTTGCGGCGAACAGAAATAAGGCTTCAATGTGATGGGTTTTTTTTTCAGAAAAGCCCTTCAACTTCCCGAAATTCAAATCCTGCCCTTAAGGTAAGGGTTTATTAGCGTTTCAGCCCTCTGAGTTTCCGTATTTTAACAATACTTCTCACCATGTCTTTTTAGGGTCCGATTGCGACGCTCAGCTACTCCATTCTGACTGGGTGTACCAGACATGGTATACTGAGGCACAATCCCACACTCAGCAAGGTAATTTGCAAAAGGTCCTGGACGTTGTTCACCTGATCCATCATATCGACCGTAATATTCTCCTCCACGGTCGGATCGGACGACTTTAATTTTCTTACCTAGTTGAAGTTCAATTCAGCTTTGAAAATTTTGAGCATGTCCAAAGATTGCGACTTCTCATGAATAAGGTACAAATAGTCAAATCTAGAATAGTCGTCTATGAAGCTAATAAAATATGTGTGTCCATTTCAAGATGCCTTAGGGAATAATCCATAAATATCCGTATGTATTAGGTCCAAAATGTCACTACAACGGGTAGTCCCTTTGTTACTTTTGTTAGTTGTCTTCCCCTTAACACACTCTATGCAGACATCAAAGTCTGACATGTCAAGGGAATCAAGAATTCCAAGTGACATTAACCTTTCTAGGCGTTGCTTGGATATATCTCCTAAACGCCTATGCCACAACATAGAAGAATTCTCGTTGGTCAATTTACGTTTCGTACCTACACTATGCATTATTACGTTGTCAATCGTAGGAGTAAAGGTGCTTAATTTATAAAGCTTATCAACCAAGGAACCATTACTAATCAAAATTGAATTATAGAAAATACTAAACATTTCATTTCCAAATGAACAAGAATAACCTGATTTGTCCAAACAAGAAATTGAAATTAAGTTTCGTCTGTAAGACGGTACAATGAATGTATTCTCCAAATCCAAATAAATATCAGTTCCTAAATAAAGCCTAAAAATACCAATAGCCTCTACTGCAGTCTTTTTCCATTCCCCATATAGATGTATCTTTCACCATCAAGTGGAGGTCGGCTCTTGAGACAACCCTGCATAGTGACACTTAAGTGAGTAGTAGCACCAGTATCTATCCACCAAGTGTCAATCGGTAAATAGCTAAATTGACTTTTAAACTAACAAGGTTGAGAAGTTTACCCTTCTTTACACGCCAGTTGGCGTACTTGAGGCAGTCTTTCTTCATATGACCTTTCTTCTTGCAAAAGTAACAAGTGGATTCCTTATCCTGCTTCTTTTGCTCCTTATGGTCATTGCCTCCAGAATCTGCAGTTTGCTTTCCCTTACCTTTGTTATTGATCCTCTTTCGCTTCTTGCTCGAACACTTTCAGATGTCTCAATCTTCAGTCTCCCCTCCTCCTGAACGCATTGAGCAATAAGCTCATTCAATGCTCACTTTTCCTTTTGAGTATTATACGATATCTTAAAAGGAGTGAACCGTGCAGGCAGAGACATCAAGACGAAATACACTAACATACTCTTAGACATATCGAGTTTTAGTGCTTTTAGACTTGTCGCTATATTGGACATCTCCATAATGTACTCCCTTATATTTCTTTTACCACTGTACCACATGATTACCAACTTCGTATGAAGTGTGGTAGTCTCGACCTTTTCATTTGAGGTGAATCGGTCTGCCAGTTGGTTAAGAAACCTCCTAGCATCTTCACTCTCTGTTATTGAGCCCTTTATTTGTGCCGGTATGGAAAGCTTCATGATGCTTAGACTTATGCGATTTGATTTCTCCCACAGCTGAAATTCAGCCCTTTGCTACATAATGCTAGCACTGGTCAAAAGTGCGGGATGATCATTCTTTAATGCATAGTCCAAGTCCATACAGCCTAAGACTGTGATCACGTATTCTTTTCATTCAGCAAAATTCGAACCAGTTAATGTTGGGATGGTATTAATGTTGGCAGTTACAGATTGCACTCATATAAAAAAAATTTATTTAAGCTCACGATTTAACTAAAGCCAAGAACATATATATAATAAAATTATGCAAATAAATAAAATTTTAAATGCATATAAATGGCTCCTTATGAGATACCACATACAACATTGCATTTTAATGTGTAGATTAAAACATAATTTGTTAGCGGTACTCTCTGATATAACTCAAACTTTAATTGGTCACACAATGTGCCTTCCTTTGGGCCGACCCATTGTGTACATAATATGAAACTTTATATGAGTTATATTTTGGTTCATAGCTTACAACAACTTTAATCTGCCACGCAATATGTCTTCCTTTGGGCTGACATATTTTGTGCATGATCATAACAAAATAAATTATGTTCAATAATTGTAAACTATCTAGAACATATATCTGGCATAAAAGCAACCTTCCTTTGGGCCGATTGCTCTTAGCATAGATATATGTCTACCAACACAAAATACACTAAACCGACCTAAGGTGCCTTCCTTTGGGCCGACACAATAGTTTAATTTAGTAGCACGTTATGTAGATAGATCCAAAAAAATTCTAGATATTTAATCGAACAGATAATTTCTTTATTAGTCTTGACACCTCAAAATTAAGCTCATTAATCGATTGAAGCTATATGGTAATCAAATGGTATGATCCAATTGATTATCCCAATCAATCTAAAAGCTTAATATATACGACTATATCATATATAGAATCCTCCTTTAAAAAATTAGAGTTTCTTATAGTTCTATAATTAAATAATATTATTTAATTTCTTCATCAAGAAAAATATTTGCTGCATTAGCTTTATATATATATATAATTCACTTTACTGTTTCTACAAAATAGTTTTTTTTTCTTCGACGTGAAAGAAAAAAATATTTCACATGAAAGAAATTTTCATTAATAAAAAAAATTAATCGATATAATTCCTAATTCATCTTATTATAAATTTAAGACGATAATCAATTAAAATAAATTTATACATTCAATTAAATCAAATTTATTCTATTCATAATTTTAGACTTGATAATCGATTGATTGACCAAGCCAATAAATAAACCATCACAATTTAATCTAAAAAAAATTAGGTTAAGCATGACGGTGCTTCCGTCGTTTTCGTATTTTTTCACATAAAATATGAAAAATCTTAGAAAACAAGTCTATCCTAGAATTTTCTTTTACATGATTTTCGATGATAAAAATTATATTATACTAGGAAAACTTAATCTAGCATACATACAATAAATCGACGAAAGAAAAAAATTTATATTTATTACCATAAAAACGATGAAACAAAGCCAAGGCTCCCCTTCTGTGATATCAAAATGGAATTTGGCCGCCCAAGGGGCCGAGGGGTCGGGTCAACGGGCCGGGTCATTACACATATCATCCCATGATCACTTCTGATTAGCATATACAAAACATATAGCAAAACAACTACATAATAGACTCAGTACTATGTTCATAACCAAAACAACTTATAGATTACAACACCTAACCAAAATAGTTGCAGTGTCCAGAATGGGTCGGATACGAGGTGAGACAGTTGCCACAAGCTGTTCCAAACCGACATGTAGAATTTGCTTAAATCTAGTGCTTATGTTGCTAAGCTCAGTTAAGAAATATTTCTCTTTTCTTTGTCTGTTGGTGTAGGGAAGACCTGGTCACAGTTAAAACAAGACATCAATATAGCACAAAGAGAGAAAGGAATAGAAGACAAAATTGAACGATTCTTAATGATGTTTTTCTAGTTATGAAAATAGTAATGGTGAAAATGAAACTACTAATGTAACGAAAATGTTCTATAAGCTAAGGTTAACATCATCGTGGTCACCTTCTTACAAAAGAAAAAAAAACACAACAAAGAAAATATCATCCAGTCAACAACAAGATTTAGTTGCTCATTCACTTTACATTGTAGGGCTTTGAACAAGGCATGTTCTGCATTAGTTAATTTTAATTTATTTTAGCTATCAGTTGCTTGATTCACAGCAATTTTTGTCATCTTAAAGAATTCCATGACAAAAATATATGATTTCAACCTTAGTCTACCATACAAAAGGAAGAAGACGATATGGTAGTATATGCATATGTAATGAGCAAAAGGCATATGTTGATATATGCATATGCAGTAGTAAATTGCTTTAATTTTATATTGGCTCAAGAAAGCCAAACTAGATTATAAATTCATCAAAAATACAATACCTTATTTGATTTGAAGTAGTCACGGATTGTCATATGACAAGGAATATTTCTTTTGCTGCTTAAAAATATGTCCTATATATGTTCAAGAATGAGGAATTATTCTTGGGCTTGTGTAATGGATACAAGTAGCCTATATTGAAAAAAGTTAATAACATTGTCAAATAGAGAAGCAAGAAGGCATATAATAATTGTGAAGATGTATCCAAAAGCAACTTTAGAAGTTGCAAGTTTATCTTAGGATTCAAAATTTTATATGGAAGGTAGCTTAGAAAAGATTCCTACTATTGTTTGTTGCATTATTGACCATAACTATTCTGAGTTTATTTAACCATGAAAGTGAGGTGACTAGTTTAAATTGTTTGTCTCCAACTTTCCTTATGCTAAGGAGGTGAGGAATCAAAATCATGAATCAGTAAGCTACAATATTAACTGCATTCACAAGCAAAAGTATATATACTCAGCAAGTTGTTTAACAAAAAAATTAAACAATAGTGAATTGAGGCACAATAAAATTGCTTTTACAGAATGATGTAATTTTCAATCATTAAACCCAAAAGAGTTGTAATGGAATAAAAATTTATAACAAGCATAAATGAGACAAACCCATTTGACTGGAAACACTGCTCCCATGTATAGCATCTGCGACACCAAATGTTTAAGAAATGATTAACAACAATAATAGATTCCATAAAATAGTTATTCAGTTAAAAACATACTTCACTATGTCCATAACAGCCAATATTTCATTCATGAGACTAACCCATTTGTTTGTGTTGAACTCCTTCCTTAGAAATTTTCGCATTCTGCTCATCACCAACATCTAATATAAAATTATACCAACAAAGATCAACATAGTGGAAATATAAGCAAGTTGTTGGTAAGTCTAAAAAGAGTTATAGCACTAGCATTCTCTGAAATTAGTCTAAGAAGAGTTGACAAATAACTCAAATTTTAAAGTACAATTATATTTGTACTTGAAGTATAATTTCCAGGACTATTGATAAATCCTCAATTTATAAATTGGTATGTTGTAGAATGTAGATAAATTTCAATGACAAACTACATACCTAGAATTACAAATATCCTTTTTTTTTGTATCATTTAATGAATTATCGGAATATGTATAGATCAAGAACAATCCAACTAAAACTACTCGTGGCTAGTTTGATATAATTTCTATTAAATTTTAAAGTACAATTCTATTTGTACTTGAAGTATAATTTCCAGGACTTTAACCTGTGACATTTTTAAGTCACAAGACGATAATTTTACCATTGCGCCAAGGCTCCCCTTCTGTGATATAAAAGAGTAACTAAAATGATAATCCTAAAAGGAGCTAACCACATATTGTGAAATGATAATCCTAAATGGAGCTGACCAGATACTGTGAAATGATAATCCTAAAAGGAGTTGATCATTTATACTTACATTAACAGCTTCCCATACACACTCCCTGATGTCAATAGGAACATGCTTTTAACTATCGTAACAGATTAGTCCTTTCTCACAAACAATCTTGCCAAGTGAACTTTGTATTTTGGCTGCATTTGCACCAAATGGCTGGCCTACATTGTTGAAACTAACTTTACAATGCCCTTTGTCATTAATCTTTAAATACTATCTATGTTTGTAGGACCCTTGGTGTTTTGTTTGATTGTGTGCCACTTGAATCTTCTTTTAAATCTGGGTTGTCTATTTTTTCCTTTCCCTTATCAACTTTTTTATTGCCTCATTTGCTTTTACTTGGTGCCATTGATCTGCCAGTTAATCAAAAAATGTGGATGATCAGTAAACAATTCATTCACCAATGCTATATAACATTTTTGAAGAAAATTTATAAGCTGAAATTAATAAGCATGTAATTGAACTGATGCATGAAAAGTTTGGTTTTAACTTTAATTTCTTGCTAATTTGTTTGTACTACTATGTTGAAACTAATCTTCATAGTTTAAGATGATATATGGTTGACATAATTGAAACTGAAGCATCATATTGATATAAATTGTCCGGGCTTGAAAATAATAATGGTAAATTTTAATATATAATCAATATCTATATTCAGTACATGCTAAACATTTCAACAAGTATGCCAAATTCAGATAATTACCTACATAAATAGTTTACAACATATAAACACTAGTAATTATAGAACTAGCATATAGGAAGTTGTTGGAAAGTCTTCAACAAAAAATATAGTGATCATTCTATTTTAAATAGCATTGAACTAGCATATGTAATAATTATTACGGAATTACATGATATAGGATTTAAAATTGCATACAATTACCACACTAAGATAAAGCATCATCAACCTAATTCTCATCACAATCTTTATGTATGGTGGTTCATTGTTATCTACTCCGTCGACATCCATTATTGAAAGCCCTTGAGAAAAGCATTGATGGATGGTAATAGTTTCTTTCAAATCATCACCAATAATATTTTTAAAATAGTCTCTACTAGGAGTTGCAAGTGCTATAGACCAAGATGGATATTCAGGGTCTTCAAGGTAAAAAAAAATTGTTTCGCTTGACTCCCTAAGATGAATGAATCAGATTTGAATCATATCCTTCTGAGGTTTACCAATGTGAAACTAACCATGTTCATCCATTTTAATACCACCATTATTATCAACCATGTTCATCCATTTTAATACCACCATTATTATCAACCTAGTTATATTTAAACATTAGAATTCAAAAGAGATGGTAATCGAGCCCCCATATTTCATCAATAACTCCATAAAATATCGTATCTGACACAATTGGATTCCTATCATTTACGCTAGCACTTGTATAATCTTTGCAACTAAGCTTACACTAAAATTTTGAACTACTCATACATCATCATGCTCTTTTGTGTGATATGTAACCCAATTAATTAAATGTGCAGAATACTTGAATACTCACTCTCTAGGTCCATGCACCATCCACTATAATTGTTCGGAGATTTGATGTGTAGAATTGTATATTTCATTTTCAACCTATAATGCAATAGTTGAATTATATAGTAATCAAGTTCATAACTTCATAAATTATGAATTGGTATGTAGCTTGTATGTAACTTATAGTATCACGCAACCACGAAATAAAAGTTCAATTGTGCTCATCTTGTAAGTACTTTTTTGACTTTGCTTTCTGATGAAATGTTGCCTTCAAATGAGCCTTGTGTTTTCTATTAGAAATGAAATGATTAGCTACTATAATCTAATGCCACACTTGAAAGTAGCAATGAGTTAGAGAAATTACTCGATATAAGGTTCTATTTCATCATTATTTGCCAATATATGATGATGTGCTTGCTCCCACTCCTCATGATTGGTAGACTGCACATGATCTCATGATAAAGGTTTGGTAAGCTCCAATTGATGAATCCTTGTTGGGATGCCAATGGTGTGAACATTAGATAGATAGTCTGAGCAAAATTCTATAGTCTCCTCAGCAATATAACATTCAACTATACAACATTCGGGTCGATGCGGTTTTGCACACAACCTTTCAATATTTTCATGAATCTTTCAAATGGGTACATCCATCTATACCAAACCGGTCCACACAATTTAACCTCCCGCACAAGGTGAACAGTCAAATGGACCATGACATTAAAAAATGATAGAGGAAAATGTTTTTCAAGTAAGCACAATGTTGTCACAATATCACTTTGCATATCATCCAACTTCGAGACATCAATCACTTTGCTACACAGCACATTGAAGAAGAAGCACAATCGAGTGATAGCATATCTAATTTGTTTTGGTAACACACCACAAATGGCAACTAGAAGTAAATGTTGCGTAAAAATGTGACAATCATGTGATTTCATACCAACAAGTTTCAACTCCTTCATCGATACAAGGCCTCTAACATTGGATGAATAACTTATAAGAGCCTTCATTCCCAACAAAGAGTTGCAAAATTTCCTTTTCTCATCTTTGCTTTATGTATAACAAGTCGTTAGCAAAAAATTTTTCTTTTCCCCCTCCTATGGTGTCAATTCCAACCTTACATTGATATCTACAAGGTTCAATCGTGCTACTGGTCCATCTTTTGTTTTCCCTGTAATGCCTAGCAATGTACGAACCAGACTTTCACATACATTTTTCTTGCTGTGCATCACATCAAGAATATGTCCGACATGTAGATGCTCCCAATACGCAAGTTTGAAGAATATTGATTTCTTCTTCCAATATGGCCAACTACCATCCTCTAGTGTTTGAGCCTTTTCTCTCCTTTTTCCCCAAGGCAACTAATTTTATCAACTATTCTGGAAATATCACAACCGATCAATGGTCTCGCTGCAATATTAAAGTCTTGCTTCCCGTCAAATGCTTTCTTTTGCCTTCAATAAGGATGGTTATCAGGAAGAAACCATCTATGACCAATGAATAACATTTTTCTACTATGTTTAAACCTCCGTGCACATGTATCTTCACCACACATAGGACATGCCTTATATCATTTCATGCAACATCCTGAAAGGTTTTTATATGTCCAAAATGTTGGATCGAGAGAACTGATAGAGGGGGTGAATATCGGAAAACGTTCGAATTTAGGTAAAGAGAAATTGCACAGCGGAAGATAAAAGCAAACACGCGAACACAGTAATTTTTTACTTGGTTCAGAGCCTAGGTCGACTCCTACTCCAAGGCCCACGATCGTTGACCATTTACTTTGGACAATTCTATATGAGGCGCAATAATAGTTTACAAAGATTGATTTGCAAATACAGCACAGTAAACTTAATAATTGAAAAGAGGCTCTTCTTTTACCGACGTCCGATGTAGGTTGTCTTTTTCGGAGCAGCGAGACGTCGTCGGCTCGAGTTGGAAGGTTTTCGGAGCGAGGTGCGAGAGCAGAAGAGCGTAGAAGCATTGATTGAAAGTGTTGTTTGAAGCTTGGGGTCGAGGGCCCTTTATATAGGGCTTGGGGGCGCCCGGGACCTCGGGGGCGCCCCCCCCCCACGTGTCGATTGATCCGGCTCGATCTCGGTCAGCGTCTGATCCCTTCAACTTCGGGATCAGCTTTGACCGGGGCGCCCAGAGTGCTCGGGGCGCCCGGGTTGACCGGGTCAAATCTTATCCCTCGGCTTCGTTGGGGCTTGCTTCGAAGGCTTGCGCTTGGGGGCGCCCGGAGCGCTGGGGGTGCCCGGGAGCAGGGGGCGCCCGGGAGCACGGGGGCGCCCGGGAGTTGAGCTGTCGAAGCCTGCTTTGCTTTCTTGTGTTTTGTGTTTACCTTGGGGGCGCCCGGGACACTCCGAGCGCCCTGGTCAGCTGTTGCCTCATTCCTTTGAGGCTCTCTGAGCTGCAGACACACGTTCCTTTGGTCCTGCATCCAGGGTTAGTCCAAAACATAATAAAACAATAAAGTATTAGTTTATACAGCCTTAGCTATCTTGGTTCTGACTTTGGGTCTCCAAAATGGAACCCTAGGTCGAACCAACGCCTACTGTTCCCTCGACGGGGAACGCGTCCTTACCTACTCCTCTCGGGAGAATTTACCTAATGCCAACAGTTCCTCTGGTTGGACTTTTGCCTGGCGGTCCTTTGCCAGGTCTTGGATACCGAGCTGTCCTTCGCCCGGTGCCTAGCATTCCTTCGCTAGGGCTTTAGTCCCAAGCTGTCCTTCGCCTGGCGCCTAGCAGTCCTTCGCTAGGGCTTCAGTACCCTAGCATTCCTTCGCCAGTGCCTAGCAGTCCTTCGCTAGGACTTTTTCCCTGGCATTCCTTCGCCAGTGCCTAGCAGTCCTTCGCTAGG
>JAGFNQ010006374.1:104765-152593 GCA_024364735.1 Boesenbergia rotunda
CATGGTCCTCTGGAGTCTGTGAGTATATGAGAATATCATCAATAAACACAATGACGAATTTATCGAGATACTCCCTAAAGATGTGGTTCATCAGCTCCATGAAGACTGCTGGAGCATTGGTTACTCCAAAAGGCATTACTACAAATTCATAGTGGCCATATCTTGTCCTGAAGGCCGTCCTGGGGATGTCACTCTCTTTAACCTTTAGCTGATGATACCTAGAACGCAGGTCTATCTTCGAGAACACTGTAGCCCCTTTGAGCTGATCAAATAAATCATCTATTCTAGGAAGGGGGTACTTGTTCTTGATGGTTACCTTGTTCAGAGCTCTGTAGTCTATGCACAGACGCATAGATCCATCCTTCTTCTTGACGAATAGTACAGGAGCTCCCCAGGGTGAATGACTCGGGCGAATGAAGCCCTTGTCTAGTAGCTCCTGGAGTTGCTCTTGTAATTCCTTTAACTCTGCTGGAGACATACGATATGGGGCCTTCGAGACCGGACCGGTACCGGGCACTAGCTCGATCTCGAATTCCACTTCTCTGTTGGGAGGTAGTCCAGGTAATTCTTCTGGGAACACTTCTGGATATTCGCAGACTACCCGTACATCCTCCTGCTTGAGTTCTTTCTTTGCTTCTGAGTCCACTATGTGTGCAAGAAAACCAGCACACCCTTGCTCTAGCATCTGGTGGGCTGCCAAGGCTGAGAGAAATTTCTGAGTCTTCCTCCTTGGGGCTCCTTGAAATTCGAATGGTGGTTCTCCCTCTGGGCTGAAACCACCTTCCTTCTACGGCAGTCCACTGAAGCGCTGTACTTACTGAGGAAATCCATGCCCAGTATGATGTCGAAGTCCTGCATCGCAAGGACTATCAGATCGACATATAGCTCTCGGTCTGAAATCTTGATTGGCACAGCCCGGAGCCTCTGGGTGGACTCCATGATTTCCCCTGAAGGGAGAGTTGTCAGGAATCTGGACTCCCAACTCTCTGTAGGCACCTGTAACTTACTAGCAAAAGGTACTGATACGAAAGAATGGGTCGCCCCAGTGTCAAACAGTGTAGTAGCTAAATGCTGTAAAATAACTATTTGACCTGTTACGACCGTGGAGGCGCTGGCAGCTTCTTCCTTCGTGAGGGAAAAGACTCTGGCATTGGTTGGAACTGGTGCTGCTTCCAACCCTCTCTGACTGATCTGAGGTCCCTCCAGTATAGTAGGCATGTAGTGTAACTGAGGCTTGCCTCCATGCTGTACGGACTGCTGAGGAAGTACCTTAAACTTGTTTGGGCAGTCTCTGGATCTGTGTCCCTCTTGTCCACATGAGTAGCATCCAGTTGCACCCAAAAGGCACGCTCCTGGATGGGTCCTCCCACACTTAGGACAAGGTGGATACCTAGCTTGCTTGTTCTCTGAGTTTCCTTTTTGGCTGCCAGGCCACTGCTTCCTTTTGTGGTTCTTATTCTTCCAGTTCTGGTTATTTGGCTGAGGCTTCTGTCCTCCTATTGTCTTGTTCTCAGTCAGGACTGGCTTCTGCTGTGCTTGCTGTGCCTTGATGCTATTCAGGTAGTGCTCTGAGATTAGAGCACTACTGACTAACTCCTCGCTGGTCTGGGGTCGGTGCATCCCGCTGTTCACGTTGAGTGCTATCTCCGGGTTCAGCATGCGAAGCATCAGTCTGACTCGCTCCTTCTCTGTGCTGACTAGCTCTGGGCAGAGGCGAGCTAGTCTGTTGAACTTTGCAACTGCTTCTCCCACTGGTAGGCTACCCTGTCTGAATTCCATAAGTCCTCGAAGTGCTTGTTGGTAACCTTCATGTGGAAGAATTCCTCATAGAACTCGTGCTCAAAATCTGCCCAGCTCATCTGGTTGACTATCTTCTTACTCTTGACTCGCTCCCACCACATACGAGCATCTCCAGTTAGGCAGAAGGAGGCACATTTGACCTTCTCAACCTCTGGCCAGTCAAGAAGCTCCATCGTGCTCTCTAAAGTCTTGAACCAAGCCTGGGCATCCCAGGGCTCAGTCGTGCCTGAGAAGCTTTCGGTTTCAGTCTCTGCCACTGGACGAGGTATGCTTCTTGTCTTCGGTTCACGCAGGGGTCTCTGTGGGACTGGTGGAACTTCAGCCACTACTGGAGTTCCCACTCCTGCTGTGGGTGGTGTAGGGGGCACTGGGTGCTGATTCGCCATCAGTGTGGCGATGGTCTTCTGTTGTTCTGTAATCTGAGCTTGCATTTGAGCAATGACTGCCATCAGGTTTGGCTGTTCTGTGCCAGGCTCACTGTTATCTGGAACTGGAGTTCTGTTATTAGCATTAGGAGCTCGGCCTCTTCTTGCCATCTAATAGCGCATAAAGAAACAAGAAATCACTACTACATCTCTAGATATAAACTTGTCTTCTTACTTAGTATCCTAATATCCATTCTAGGGATTAAACATGATTCCGTGATACTAAGGGATTAAACATGCTTCCTTGTTCTATGCACATGTGAGTAGTACTTAAGCATTTCTCTATACTGCAATTAAATAAAGGAGCAATAGAAAAAAACTGAAACTTAAAGCTTTCTTACTTGAAGACGGCAAGGTTGATGCTGATGTGTGTGTGATGCTGGAGAATGGGACCTGCTCTGATACCAACTGTAGCGACCCGACCTCTTACTGTCTTCAGACGGATCGTTACTTTACTCTACTTCTCAACTCTTATACATGACTAAAGAAAATTGCGGAAATCTTTTTTTTTCTTTTAAATTCTGCTAACAATTATATTCTAACTTAAGCAATCATGTATAATAATACCATGTCATACTTCCTTCTCAATCTCGTAGTTGAATCTTATTGAAAACAGCCTTACCAACCAAAACAGCCCGTACCAGTCGACTGATGACGTCATCAGTCGACTGATACGGCTGTAACCTGTTTTTACAGGTTTCGGCCCCTTGCTTCCCAAGTCCACCATTCCTTCAATTTCGAGCCATATCAAACTACAACATCATTTCTATACTCTATATCAGTTTCCTAAACAATTAAGCCAATCAAACGAATCCATAAACTTGAATTTAGGACTTTTATGGAAGAAAACAAACCAAACAAGTTTATCTAAATTTTAACAATAAAGTTGTATCAATCTTAACTTCTAACCATTTAAACTCATCATACAAAGTTCTATAACATCACTAAGGCATTATGGAATGAGAAAGCAACTTTTCTAAATATGCTTAAGTAATAAAACTTGATTCAAAAGGAAAATTGATGCTATCTTGGCACAAACACCTTTTTCTCTAACAAAGTATCAATATTTCTAACTACTCACACTTTTACTCATCTAATGCAATCATGGGGTTATATATGCTAAATGAAATGACATGGAATCTTTACTCTAAGAAATTTAGCATATAAAACTATCCAAAACTCAAATACTCTATAATCTCCATAAAACAAGAACTTAAAATCTGAATAAACTATAGCATTGTAGTTTGAATAGTTAAATTGTCTTGTCTCGAAGATCTCTCCATAATCAGCCACCACACACACTCTACTCAGCACCGCCTCGTCGTCCTCCTTCAGAATTGCTTGCCTTTACCTTTATCTGCAATAAGAGGAATTGCATCTATAAGCAAAAAGCTTAGTAAGTACTATCTAGCTCACAAAAACTCAAATATGTGCAAACATGCTTCCAGAACAATATGAAAATCATATGAGATACTAATATGCTTGAAAGAAAACTAAGAACATGTGTAACTCAAAACATGCATACTCAAGCAATAAATAATCTCAATTTACTTTTCTTGGCTCAACTTGAAACTTTAGCTATTCTTTAACTTTTGAAAACTCTTTAAATTTTCGAAAACTTTGCTAAAGCATATACTTGAAAATACTAATCACTTGGATCCACTGAAGACGTAAGTACCATCTCATGCGCGTTCCCTAAAAGGTTGGGGTAGCGAGCCACCAATCCTAATAGAGCAGACCTTGGTCTACCAGGGCCAAGACCTTGGAATTGGACACCTGGATTTCTTTAACGACGCCCTTGGACGCCGGGTACTGGCCTTATAAAATAAAATAGCTTTTCTTTCTTTTCTTTCTTATCTTTAAATGCCTTGGCATTTTCTGGAGCACCTTGCGTGCTAAAATCCCTAAGTCTTGACTTTTGGGGATTTCTTAAGGCCTTGGCCTTTTCTTTTCTTATCTTTATCTTCTTTTCTTTTCTCATAGCTTTTCTTGGTCCCTAATCTCATATAGGGTGTTTATCAAACATATACAAGCATATAAGAACTAAGATCACATGCAAAAACTAAAGCAAAAAGGAAAAATTCTCTTTTAAAAACTTTTAAAGGAAATTCTCGCGGTAAAACCGCCTCTTACTGTAGGTGAGCAGTACTTACATTGATATCTTGGACTTACAACCAAGATTGAGGTCTAGAACTCGGGAGAAACTCGAGATCTCGAAGAATTCTTCACGTCTACGCGTTCCTCTCGTCGCGGGGATCTCGAATATAGTATTATCTCTTGGAGAAAGGGTCTCGGCCGGCCCTCTTGGCTTGGTGTTGGTGTCGCCCAAGAGAGGAGAGGGAGAGGAGGGGTCGGCGCAGCTGTTGGCCGAAGGGTTTGAGAGAAAATCCCAACTTCCCTCTTTAAGTTTTCTATTTATACATATGGGGCCGAATCAACTTAACTGCAGCTTAATTATAGGTTTCGCCATCTTCTGCTGTGCTGATACCCCTAGCCCAGCCGGTTGGGCGCTTGTGCTGTTTCTTGGAGGTCGCGGGTTCGAACCCCCGCTGCCCCTTATGGTATTTTCCTATTTTGGCTTCTTTTTTCCTTTTTCTTTTTCTTTTTCCAAAAATACCAAACGGACTCGGAAAATTCCATAAAAATACTCTAAAAATTCCTAAAAATATCTAGAATATTTCTAAACCATTTCTAAATAATTCTAAGGACTTTAAGAACTAAAAATGGAAATTTTGGGGCGTTACATTAGACAACAAATAACACTTAACTTTGAATCCTTTGTCAATATCAAAACAAGGTTCGATATGGTGCTTCTTGCACCAACAATCTCCCCCTTTTTGATTTATGGCAACACAATTCAAAGTTAAGTAAAAACATATAACAGTTAATAACAGAAGATAAAAACACAATGAAGTATAGGAAAGAACACAATGAAGTATATCAAAAATTTTTATTTTTCATACACCCCCTAAAACCCTGAATACTTGCAAAATACTTAACTTTGACCTTTCCTCCCCCTTTGACATATATCAAAAATAATACATGGGCGAACAAGGTTTCTGATAGAGAATTTTGAGTTTTTGTAAAACTGCTAAGTTTTTGACAGTGTTTTGCAAAAAAACATTTGTATCAACAGAAAATGTTTTATACTTAGACAATTTTCCATTTTGAAAAGTTTTGCAGGCCTAAATTTTTTTTTAAAAAAAATTACTTATAAGGCTTTGCAAAAATATTTACTTAGGCAAGATTTTGAAGCCACATTTCCCTTAAAAATGTTTCCACTTTGAAAAGAAAATTTACACATTTAGAAGAAGTTACTTTGAAACACTTTAGGCATTTTGAAAAACAAGTTTTTCACCAAAAAATTTTACTTAGAAACATTTGCCAAAATTTTCAAAAAGTTTTTGCTCAGACAAATTTTGTTTACTAAGACAAATTTTACTTAGAAAAACAAACATTTGAAATACTTAGAAATTTTTGCTTTTTGAAAAGGAGATACAAGTTTAAATAAAATTCCTTTCTCTCTTTCTTGCTCTCCCCCTTGGCTATATATATCAATAAAGAAATATATTTTGAAATAAGTTTTAAGAGAAAGTTTGTGTATCAGAGCCTATGAGTTTTGAAAAAAAATTACTTAGTATAATTCTTGAAAGCATAGCAAAAGCTTAAATTCCACTTTCGAAACCAAAAAAAATATTCATACTTTGTAAACTTGGAAAGTATTAGTACTTTTGACAAATAGTAGTACTTTTGAAAGATGTTATGCATATTTTGAAAAATATAAGTACTTTTGAAAAAAATTATGCATTTTTTTAAAAAAAATATAAGTACTTTTAAGAAAAAGTTTTAATATTATTTTCAAAAGTATTCTAAAATCAAGCAAAATTTTGAAAGTGATAGTATATATAAGCAAAATGATTTAAAAGAATTGTATTTTGAAAGAAAATTTATTTATATTTTCAACAGGATTTAAAAAGTGTAGTGCATGAAAACATATAAATTAAAAAATTATATGTCAGTTCAATAATTCTTTTAATTTAATCTCCCCCTGAGCTTGACCCAGTCCTAGGAAGTTTGTTGACTACAAGCGATCTTCCTCTGAGTCTTAAGGTTTGACTCAAATTATAAGAATTATCTAATAATTTTGAAAAAAAAAATAGTCAGAAATAATTTCTTTCGATTTAGACTCTCCCTAAATTTGACACTTCCTAGGAGTCCTTGTAGATCATGAAGTAGACTTCCTTTGTGTCTTTAGGGTTTGTCAAAATCAAAAGGGAATCATGCACAATTCTTAAAATGAATTTTGAAGAATTATCACTTCGAAAAAAACTAAGTATTTGAGAGCATAGTTTTCGAACAACATGAGTGATAGTTTGAAAACATAGTATTTTTAAACTTCTTCTTTTAATTGGAACTCCCCCTAAACCTGACACAGTCCTAGGAGGCTTGTTGGCCACAAGTTAATCCTCCTGTGAGTCTTAGGGTTTGAAAAAAAATAGAGAAGAAGACAAAAAAATGTGTTTTAATGATTTGAAACATAATTACTTTCTCCCTTTTGAAAAGGTTAATATAGAGAACAAAAAAAATTATTTCCAAGAAAAAATAGAAGGGGTTTTTTTTAAAAAAACCTAAGTTCGAAACACTATACTTATCAGAGCCCGGACTACAGACATTTTCCTTAAAAATATCCTAAGTAATCCCCAAGGTGACTTTTTGCCATGCTTATTTTTCTAGAATTTGTATAATGGTAAAGGAACGAAGTAATTGTTAAGAAATAAATTTCCTAATTTTAAGTACAATGATTTGAAACATTAACTCTTAGTTTAAAAAGTTAAATTTGAGTTTTGAGGATTTCAAAATTAATTTAGAGGGTTAAATTTTAATTTTGAAGTTGTTCAGTTGTATTAAATTTGAATTTTAAAAGTATTTAGTTGAATTAGATTTGAATTTCAAACGTATTTAGTTGAATTAAATTTGAATTTTAAATGTATTTAGTTGAATTAAATTTGAATTTTAAACGTATTTAGTTGAATTAAATTTGAATTTTATTTTGAATTTGATTGAATTTAATTGATTTAATTGAATTTAATTGATTTAATTAAGATTTAATTGAATTTAATTGATTTAAGATTTAATTGAATTTAATTGATTTAATTGAATTTAATTGAATTTAATTGATTTAATTAGGATTTAATTGAATTTAATTGATTTAATTAAGATTTAATTGAATTTAATTGATTTAATTAGGATTTAATTGAATTTAATTGAATTTAATTGATTTTAATTAGGATTTAATTGAATTTAATTGATTTTAATGGGTTGGACTCAACTTTTAGGTCCTAATCATCTCACCCATTTCTAAGTGACAAAATAGGATATCCTTAACTGTTTTGTGAGATGCATTATTTTAATAGAAAGATCTATTTTGAAAAGGTCATGATTAATTTTGAAAAATTAAATTAATTTTTTAAACCCAATTTAAATTTATTTTGAAAAGAGATATTTAAATCTAAAATTAACTGAAAATTTGTGTTAGATTCAAATTTAATAAAGAGTAAATTGAATTTGAATTTCAAAAATTGGCTTCCAGGTCTTGGCGAGGCACAAGGCCTTCTTTGGCCGTAGCCTTATTGGATCATCAACCCTTTCCTAGACAAAGCCTTTTAGTGAAATTTCTTCTTCAAAATTACTTTTTGGTAAATTCTGGTCTAACTAGTTTGGTTCTTGGATCGGTAGCTTCGGCTAGTTTCACCAGTCTAAAGAGACCAAGTAGAGTATACTTGACCTTATTAGAATTGGCATCCCTAACGTACTATCATCTCACCGCCACCCAATACTATGTTGTTCAAATTTCGGTTAATCGTTTTAGTCCTTAAACTAACCAGCCCTAATTCTAAGCAAAAAATAAAAAATAAAAAAAAATAAAAAGCAACATACAATTAAAGCAAAAAAAATAATCTAAGTTACATCATAATCGAAATAAAACTTTGGTTTCTTAAAATCAACAATGTTGTGAATTATGTTTTCTAACATATTAACCTTAACCAATTTATATGAATTAATCAAGTTATTTGAGATAAATAATGGATTTTCAAATATTGAAAACTTATCTTTCCCGATCGTTTGTCCAGTACTCTTGTAATGATCACGAGCTAATCGGACCAGTTTGGGTCGATCTCTCTCATTGTCTTCTGATTCAGAGTCTGAGTTGGACTCGGGTACAGATTGAAGCTTCTTCTTTGGAGTTTTCCCTGCACTTGAAATTATACCTTCCTCGACCATTATAGTATCAGTCTGATTATATAATTGTAATTCTGGAACAAATTCAAGTATGGATTCTATCTCATCTTCTGATTCGGAGTCAACTTTGAAGTCGGGTGCTGACTCTTCGTGTAGATTGATTAGCGTTTCCCATATCTCTTTGGCACAGTTGAAGGGTCCGACCCGCTTCAATTCTTCATTGGTTAGCCCACATTGTAGGATTGCAGTAGCCCTTGTATCTGTATCGATCTTCCTCAGGGTTCGTTCATCCAGTTTATCCCAAGTGATCGATGTTCCATCTGTTGTGGGGAATGTGAACCCCGTTTGGATTATCAAACAAAGTTCCAGATTGGCCTTCAGGTGGGATTCCATTAGACTTCTCCAGGAGTTGAAATTTGAGCCAGAGAAGAGTGGTGGACGAACACTGTTCCATTCTTGGCTGGCCATTTAGTTTAACCTTGTATACACGAGAAGTAAAAAATGTACCAAGACTTGGTCTTGGATTAGTAGTGCGGGAGAAGGGAAAAATAGCCCCAAAAAAATATTACACAACTTTCGAGGTAGAATAATAATAAAATAATAAAAATAATTTATGATAAATTTTTAAAAATGTTGATTTTGTCAATTCTGATTAATAATGACAAAGTAAGAATTTAATGTTAAAAAAAATTTGCTCGACTTAAAGTAGCACGATTTTTGAGAAAAAATAATATTAAAATAATAATAAAAAAATTTATGACAAATTTTCAAAAATTGATTATTTTAATAATTCTAACTTATGGTAAAAAAATGAGAATTCAAAATTGAAAAAGGCGTAAGGATATTTTAAATCCACCTACAGATATTTTTTATTTTAAAATAAAAGACGAAAAAGATCGAGTAGTGTTGATTAACTAGAAAGAAAAGAAATAAGATTAAAAATTTTGTAAATCCGAAAAACTTTCAAACTGGTGGTTGCACCAAGTTTGAACTACCCCGCTCTGATACCACTTGTTGGATCGAGAGAACCGATAGAGGGGGGGTGAATATCGGAACACGTTCGGATTTAGGTAAAGAGAAATTGCACAGCGGAAGATAAAAGCAAACACGCGAACACAGTAATTTTTTACTTGGTTCGGAGCCTAGGTCGACTCCTACTCCAAGGCCCACGGTCGTTGACCGTTTACTTTGGGCAATTCTATATGAGACGCAATAATAGTTTACAAAGATTGATTTACAAATACAGCACAGTAAACTTAATAATTGAAAAGAGGCTCTTCTTTTACCGACGTTCGATGTAGGTTGTCTTTTTCGGAGCAGCGGGATGTCGTCGGCTCGAGTTGGAAGGTTTTCGGAGCGAGGCACGAGAGCAGAAGAGCGTAGAATCGTTGATTGAAAGTGTTGTTTGAAGCTTGGGGTCGAGGGCCCTTTATATAGGGTCTGGGGGCGCCCCCCACGTGTCGATTGATCCGGCTCGATCTCGGTCAGCGTCTGATCCCTTCAACTTCGGGATCAGCTTTGACCGGGGCGCCCGGAGTGCTTGGGGCGCCCGGGTTGACCGGGTCAAATCTTATCCCTCGGCTTCGTTGGGGCTTGCTTCGAAGGCTTGCGCTTGGGGGCGCCCGGAGCGCTGGGGGTGCCCGGGAGCAGCGGGGGCGCCCGGGAGCACGGGGGCGCCCGGGAGTTGAGCTGTCGAAGCCTGCTTTGCTTTCTTGTGTTTTGTGTTTACCTTGGGGGTGCCCGGGACACTCCGAGCGCCCTGGTCAGCTGTTGCCTCATTCCTTTGAGGCTCTCTGAGCTTCAGACACACGTTCCTTCGGTCCTGCATCCAAGGTTAGTCCAAAACACAATAAAACAATAAAGTATTAGTTTATACAGCCTTAGCTATCTTGGTTCTGACTTTGGGTCTGCAAAATGGAACCCTAGGTCGAATCAACGCCTACTGTTCCCTCGACGGGGAACGCGTCCTCACCTACTCCTCTCGGGAGAATTTACCTAATGCCAACCGTTCCTCTGGTTGGACTTTTGCCTGGCGGTCCTTTGCCAAGTCTTGGATACCGAGCTGTCCTTCTCCCGGTGCCTAGCATTCCTTCGCTAGGGCTTCAGTCCCAAGCTGTCCTTTGTATGGCGCCTAGCAGTCCTTCGCTAGGGCTTCAGTACCCTGGCATTCCTTCGCCAGTGCCTAGCAGTCCTTCGCTAGGACTTTTTCCCTGGCATTCCTTCGCCAGTGCCTAGCAGTCCTTCGCTAGGTCTTTGGATCCTGGCAGTCCTTCGCCAGGTGCCTAGCAGTCCTTCGCTAGGTGCCTAGCAGCCCTTCGCTAGGTGCCTAGCAGCCCTTCGCTAGGTGCCTAGCAGCCCTTCGCTAGGACTTTGTTTCTTGCACACTTAATGAGCATATTAGACAACAAATAACACCTAATTTTGAATCCTTTGCCAATATCAAAATAAGGTTCGATATGGTGCTTCCTGCACCAACAAAAAAGTCATTAATTGTCCATAGTAATATTGCCTTGAGTGTGAATCTTTCTTGTTGATATGCATCATATACTTCAACACCTTCTTCCGATAAGTGCTTTAGGTCTTCAATCAAAGGTGTTAAGTAAATATCAATATCATTCCCAGGTTCTTTAGGACCCGAAATCAACAATGTAAGCATGCATGATAAACTAATTAATGACTAATAAAAAAACTAGTAATGATGATGTATATATATATATATATATAACATACATGATAAACTGATTAATGACTAAATTGTTGGAAAATTCAAGCTCAACCATAATAATTTTTTTATTACTTGACGATAAGGCATAATAAATTAGAAACTAGTTATATGATTGTACTTTTATTGTTTTCTAGTATTGCAAGATGATATCTAAAATTTGTGAGTAAAACTTATTAAATATAAGTAATTTAAATTACCAATTAATAAACAAAAAACAAATTAGGTGACACTTTATATCTCTCTCTTGTAATTTACGTTCTCTTTGTAATAAGTATTATGGTAATTTTCAACCTTATATTAGATCCTGTTGGTGCAGGCAACATCTAAGTCGAATCTGGGTTTTGATAATGACAAAGGGTTCAAAAGTTAAGATGTTATTGTGATCTAATATGTTACTTGAGTGTGCAGAAAGAAGTCCTGGCGAAGGACTGCTAGGCACTTAGCGAAGAACTGTTAGGCATCGAAACCCTAAGACCTGGCGAAGGGCTGCTGGGCATCTAGCGAAGGGTTGCTAGGAGTCTAAGACCTGGCGAAGGACTGCCAGGCACCGGGCGAAGGACTGCTTGGTACTGAAGACCTGGCAAAGGACTGCTAGGCACCTGGCGAAGGACTGCTAGGCAAAAGTCCAACCGGAGAAGCCGGTTGGCAAAAGGTAAACTCTCCTGAGAGGAGTAGGTGAGGACGCGTTCCCCGTCGAGGAAACAGTAGGCGTCGGTTCGACCTAGGGTTCCATTTGGGAGACCCAAAGTCAGAACCAAGACAGCTACGGCTGTAAAAACTGATGTATATTCTTGCCTTGTCTGTTGTGGAACTAACCTTGGATGCAGAGACCAAAGGAACGTGTTTCTGCAGCTCAGAACGCCCCAAAGGAGAGGGGCAGCAGCTGGGCTAGGCGCCCGGGAGGTCCCGGGTGCCCAAGGTCAAAGCCACACGAGTAGTTGAGGAAAGATTGCCTCGGAAGCTCACTGGGCCAGGCGCCCTCAAGCTCCCAGGCGCCCCCAGTGTCCCGAGTGCCCTGGATGCCACGGGCGCCCTGGGTCCAAGCCAACCAAGCGATCGAAGCAAGTTCAGCCGAGAAGCCAGCAAACCAAGTCAACCGGGGCGCCCCCAGTGTCCCGGGCGCCCCCGTCAGCTCCGAGCCCGATTTTGGAGGGATAAGCTCTGACCAAGCTTCGGATGAGAGTTCTCGGATCCGAAGGCTTGTGTCAGGCGCCCCCAGCGTCTCGGGCGCCCCCAGGAGCAGTATAAAAGGGGCTCGACCCCTAAGGCTTCGGCATCAAGTTTTCCAACGCCTCTACGCTCTTCGACCCAAGCGCTCTGCTCCGAAAACCTTCCATCTCGAGATTCAAGCGCCGACGACGACCCTCTGCTCCGAAGTACGATCCACACCGGGCGTCGATAACGAAGAGTCTATTTTTATTTACTGCAGTAAACGGTCAAGGACCGTGGGCCTTGGAGTAGGAGCCGACCGCGACTCCGAACCAAGTAAAAGTGCTTGAGTTCTTGTGCTGTGTTTATTTAAATTTCCGTTACGCATTCTCTTATTTTATCCGAAATGTTTTCACGATATTCACCCCCCCCCCTCTATCGTGTTTTCTTGATCCAGCAAGTGGTATCAGAGTGGGGAAGCTCAAATTTGGTGCAACCACCAATTTGAGAGTTTTTCGGATTTTTCATTGAATTTTTTTTTAATTCCTATTTTTTCCTTTCTTTTTCGAACTTTTATCGATAATCGAGGTTGGTGCAACACCACTCGATAATTTCTTTTAATATCTTATTCCCACACTACTAATCCAAGACCAAGTCTTGGGATAGTTTTTTTTATTATTTCAGTAATTAATAAATGGCCATGCACGAAGGATTTAGTACAGCTAGACCACCACTTTTCAGTGGGGAGGATTTCTCCTATGGGAAGAGTCGGATGGAAGTCCACCTGAAAACTCAGGTGGGCATGTGGATAATAATCCAATCTGGACTAGAAATCCCGAAGAACGCTGAAGGAGTGCCTCAATCATACACTGAAAAGAAAGATCGAAGCCGATGCTAAAGCAACTCAAACACTCCAATGCGGCCTAACCAAAGAAGAGCTGAACCGGGTGGGACCATTCAACAGTGCAAAGGAACTCTGGGGTAAGCTAATTGAACTTCACGAAGGAACCTCTGACACCCAAATCAGCAAAAGGGGTCTGCTACTAAACAAACTGTACACAATCAAGATGAACAACAAAGAATCAGCAGCTCAGCTCCACACCAGAATTCAGGAGCTGATGAACAGTCTACACACAATCAGTCAAAAGGTAGAAAACCGTGACTTGATCAGGTATACCCTTAATGCTTTCCCAAGAAATACTTTGTGGGCATCTATGGTAGATGCGTACAAAGTTTCAAGGGATTTGTCTAAAATTAAGTTAGATGAGTTATTTTCCGAGCTTGAATTACATGAGCAGACTAACTGCACCATTGCCGAGAAAGGCATTGCTTTTATTACAGGTAAAACTAGAAAGATAACCAAGAAGAAGCCTCAACCTGCACCCGAGTCTGACTCAGACTCTGACTCAGAAGACAGTGAAGGAGATCGACCCAAGCTGGTCCGGCTTGCCCGAAACTACTACAAGGAATTGAAGAATCAGTCCAACAGAAGAAAAGCCAGCCGAAAGAAGGAAGAACCACTGATCCTTCAAATGAAAAGACCAAACCAAATGTGACCTGCTACGAGTGCAAAAAGAAGGGTTACTACAAGACGGAATGCCCCAATCTGAAGGAAGCCAAGAAAACAAGAAGGAAGAAGGTCCTTCAACCAACGTGGGACGAGTCTTCCTCTGAAGAAGAAGAAGAGACCCCACATTCGAACCTGCTTGCCCTGACTGCTTCAGAAGAAATCGAGAACGAGACAGAATCGAAGGCGGATGACGGAAACCTCACATTTTCAAAGGATGACCAAATCACTGTAAGTGGGTTTTCTAAAAGTCAATTATCCGAATTAATTGCGTATCTATCTCGAGACTTGGCGAAAGCCAAAATTTGAGTCGAGTCCCTCCGACAGGAAGTAAAACTCCTGAAAGAGGAAGCTGACTCTAGATCCTTAACTGAGAATGTTCAAGAAGGAACCTCTACTCATGTTGAAAAACTTGAGAAAGAGAACTCCTCCTTGAAAACTCAAGTCAAGGACCTTAGAGCAGCCTTAGAACGATTCACTTCTGGTTCCAAGGGTCTTGATATGATCCTTGGAAAATAGAAGTCGGTTCTAAATCGATCCGGGTTAGGCTATCGAACCAAAGCAAGACAAAGGTCATACTATGCTGTACTGAATCAGTCTAGACCTAAAGTTCAGGCATGGGTACCCAAACTGTGCCTGAGCAAACAAGCTCAATCAAATTAGTATTGGATCCCCAAGGACAAGATTCACATCTTGCCGAACCATTATTGTGGCTTTAGTCCAGGGGGAGCCAAATTAAAAATAATTTTTCATAGTTAAATGAATTTCTTTTCTTGTTTTAAATTGCATGTTTGCTTGTCTATTTATTTTCTACAATTTACCATGCTTAGACCTAGGACTGGATAGACTAAGGACTAAACCAATTAACTGAAATTTGAACAACATAGTATTGGGTTGCGGTGAGATGATAGTATGTTAGGGAAGCCTCTTCTAATAAGGTCAAGTATACACTACTTGGGCTCTTTAGATTGGTGAAACTAGCCGAAGCTACCGATCCAAGACTCAAACTAGTTAGATCAGAATTTTTCAAAAAATAAGTTTGAAAATGAAATTTCATTAAAAGGCTTTGTCAAGGAAAGGGTTGATGATCCAATAAGGCTACGGCCAAAGAAAGCCCAGTGCCTCGCCAAGACCTGGAAGCCAAGTTTTGAAATTCAAATTCAAATTATTCTCTGTCAAATTCTAATCTAATATAAATTTTCAGTTAACTGTAGATTCAAACACTCTTTTTCAAAATAAATTCAAAATCAATTATTTTTAAAATTAATTTAACTTTGTCAAAATAAATCATCATGATTTTTCAAAATAATTCTGTCTACAAAAACCTATCTCACAAAAACCCATAAGGTTAACGTGATTGATAACTCTAGATTGGGTGAGACAGACTAGGCCGTGAAAATCAATTTAGGCTATCCTTAATTCTAATTGGATCCAAATCAACACAACTCTTTATGTGTAGGAACATAAAGATTGGACCAATGGATGTTGGATAGCGGGTGCTCCAGACACATGACTGGGGATAAATTGAAATTCACCAAACTCAAGTTCAAGAACCTAGGCTTAGTAGCGTTTGGCAATAATGCTACACTCAAAGTGTTTGGGTCAGGTAACATTGAACTCAAATCTGACTTTGATATTAAAAATGTGCTTTTGGTTGAAACTTTTAATTTTAACTTGCTTAGCATAAGTCAATTATGTGATAGTGACTATGTAGTTACCTTCACCAACTCTAACTACCTGATAAGAAACTTATAAGACTCAGAAATCATGCTTAAGGGCTCTAGGAAAAATAATGTTTACACTATAAACCTACCCTTAGTATCTAAATGCATATTAACTCAATTAGAAGAATCAAACCTTTGGCATAGAATATTAGGACACACTAATCTAAGATTAATTTCAAAAATTACCCAACTTGACCTAATTAAAGGTATACCTAAAATAAATAACCATAAAAACTTAATATGTGAATCATGCAATCAAGGAAAATAAACCAGATCTAATATAAACTAATTCAATCATATCTAACCCAAACCACACTTAAGCTCCTGCACCTTGACCTATTTGATTCACATGGAGCCAAGTCACTAAGCGAAAATCGGTACTGCTTAGTAATTGTTGATGATTACTCTAGGTTTACCTGGGTTAGGTTTCTAAATACCAAAGATGAAACCCTAAACCTATTTGGTAATTTTTGTAAGTTAATTGAAAACCAAAACGATACTAAGATCAAAAGACTTATGAGTGACCACGGGGGAGAGTTTGAAAATCAACGATTCGAGGAGTTTTGTAAGGTAAATGGTTATATATACGAATTTTCGTGTCCTAGAACCCCCCAACAAAATGGGATAGTTGAACAGAAAAATAAAACCCTACAGAAAGCCGCTTGGGCTATGCTCAATGAATTCAACCTAGCTAACCAATATTGGGCAGAAGCAATTAGTACGGCTTGCTACATCCAAAATAGGGTCCTAATTTACAAACGACACAATAAAATGCCCTATGAATTATACTACCATAGACTTCCAAACCTACATTACCTAAGGGTCTTTGGGTGCAAAGTCCATATCCTAAACACCAAGGACTATCTAGGTAAATTCCAGTCTAAGTCAACCCCAGGCATCTTCTTAGGATATTCAATGACAAGTAGAGCCTATAGGGTTTATAATAAACAAACTAAGAAAATTGAAGAAACAACAAATCTGATATTTGATGAAGAAATTAATTCAAAATATGATAATCTAAATTCATCAAATATTGAGCAAGAAGATACTGAACAAACTGTTGAATCATTAATTGAACCAACTATTGAATCAACCCAAGTAGTTGAACCAAATACTGAACCAAACCGACTGACCGGACCTGAGGCTGAACCAAGTTCTAGAAAAACTAAGAAACCCAGACTCAGTCACCAAACTGATCAAATTGTGGGTGATCCAACTTTAGGAGTCAGAACTAGGTCTGCCCATAGGAACCTAAGTCAGATTGTAATGATTTCAAAGATTGAACCTAAGACTATAGAGGAGGCCTTACCTGATCCGGATTGGATCATAGCCATGCAGAAAAAATTAGGCCAGTTTAAGGGAACCAAGTCTGGGAACTAGTACCTAAACCTGAGGGCAAATCCATTATTGATACTAAGTGGGTGTTTAGGAATAAGCTAAATGATCAGGGAGAAATAGAGAGAAACAAGGCCCGCTTAGTATCCAAAGGGTTCAGTCAGGTAGAGGGGTTAGATTATGACAAAACCTATGCCCCAGTAGCTAGACTTGAGTCCATTAGGATGTTGTTAGCCTTTGCATCCCATAAAGGATTTAAACTCTACCAAATGGATGTAAAGTCAGCCTTTCTAAATGGATTTATTAAGGAAGAAGTCTATGTAGGACAACCCCCAACTTTTGAGGACTTAGAAAGGCCTGACCATGTGTACAAACTCACTAAAGCACTTTATGGACTAAAACAAGTACCTAGGGCCTGGTATGAACGCTTATCAACCACCTAATCTCTAAAGAATTTAAACAAGGACAAATTGACTCAACCCTATTTATTAAGACCCTAGGAAAAGAAATCTTTATTGCCCAAATCTACGTCGATGACATAATCTTTGGGTCCACCAACTCAAATTTCCTAAAAAAATTTGTTAAAATAATGGAAAATGAAATTGAAATGAGCTTAGTTGGTGAGATCAACTTCTTTCTAGGCTTACAAATTAAGCAAACTAGAGATGGAAACTATGTCCATCAATCCAAATATGCTAAGGAGTTCAAAATGGACAACTCCAAAAGCATAAGTACCCCCATGGCAACAAATGTAAAAATAGATAGTGACCCTGATGGTAAACCAGTAGACCTTAAACTTTATAGAAGTATGATTGGAAGTCTACTGTACCTTACAGCCAGCAGACCTGATATCTTTTTTATTGTAGGAATGTGTACTAGATACCAAACCTGTGCTAAGGAAACGCACTTAGCAGCCCTAAAAAGAGTACTAAGATATGTTAAGGGCACCCTAAATGTAGGGATTTGGTATCCTAGGACCTCAATCTTTGACTTGTCAGGAAACTCAGATTCTGACTATGCTGGTTGTAAATTAGATAGAAAGAGTACAAGTGAAAGCTGCCAACTGCTAGGAAATAGTCTAGTAAGTTGGTGCAGCAAAAAACAACACTGTGTAGCTCTATCCACAACTGAAGCTGAGTATGTTGCCTTAGGAGAATGTGTAGCAAAACTCTTATGGATGATGCACACTCTCAAGGACTTCCAGCTTAACTACACCCAAACTCAAGTCTAGATTGACAATATAAGCTCAATTAATCTAACTAAGAACCCAATCCAATACTCGAGAACTAAACACATAGAAGTTAAATATCACTTCGTAAGAGATCATGTAGCCAGGGGTGAGATAGTCCTTATGCATGTAAACTCTAAATCTAACTTAGCTGACATATTCACCAAACCCCTACCTGTGTCTGAGTTCAACTCACTAAGAAGGCAGTTAGGATTATGCTTGGTAGAATAGGTTTACTCTACTTCTGTTTTTTCGGTAAAACTGTTTATTACGTTCTTACTTAATTTTGAAAATTATTTCTTTATGCATTTTTAAATAATTTTTTCGACTTAGTTTTTCTCAAAAAAATTACCCCCTTCAAAACTAGGGCTTTTTCACAAATGGACTTAGCCTAGGCCCTAACCCTAGAATTGCATGCACCTATAGATCTAGCAGCTAGCATCTCACAAGCACCTTAGGATACTTTTGAGTGATAACCTAGAATGGGTTGAGATGCTTAGGTCTTTGCCTTAATTCATGATACTTTAAGTTAGTGCATCTGCAGTAATTGGGGCACTAAATTCAAATAAAATAGTAATCAGGTTAAGTGTCAAGCTTAGAAAATCTAACTTAAATAAAACACTTAACTTGACTAACCCTAGCGAAAATAACTGTTTATAACAGTTAGTAAGTAGTTAATTGGGTTAGACAGGACCCGAAAGAGATAATTCAAATTAATTTGGTCTAGTTTATGCCTTGAATTGGTTCACTACATCACATTACTTCTTTTGCTATATTTTCTTTGCTATATTGTTTTTTGATATATGGCAAAGGGGGAGAGATTGGAAAGGAGAGAAGGTTTAAAAAAATTTTCGAAATTCAAAATCTTATTTCAAAAAGTTGCTTTCAAAACTGTTTCTAAACACTTGACTTAAGTCAATTTTCAAAATTACATAAGCTACTTTTCAAAATTTCTCTAAGTACTTATCTTAACTGTCTCTAATAGAAAATTTCTAAGTTTAATAATTTTCCTGAAAACTTCTGTTTATCTAAGTATTAAAAACTAAGAAGTTTAGAAAATTTTTCAAAACTGCAAAAACTAAGTATTAACTTAAAAATTTTCTAAGTGTAAATTCTCTAAGGATAAATTTTCAAGGTCCTCAAGTCAAAAATTATTTTTGGAAAATAATTTCTAACTTACATTGTTTTCCAACCCAAAATTCTTTTTGTTTTCTAACTTCCATGCTTTTTTTGGAAAAGAATCTAAGTGTTGAAAAATAATTTCCCTTTTAGACTTAGAAATTTTTTTAAACCCCGCGAACCGTTGAAAAATCTAAGAGGAGATTCCTTCCAGGGGGAGGAAATGAAATTCAAATTCTTTCCGATTTTTGTTTAAAACTTAACTTTTTGAACCGGGTTGCCATAAATCAAAAAGGGGGAGATTGTTGGTGCAGGCAGCACCTAAGTCGAACCTGGGTTTTGATCATGGCAAAGGGTTCAAAAGTTAAGATGTTATTGTGATCTAATATGTTACTTGAGTGTGCAGAAAGAAGTCTTGGCGAAGGACTGCTAGGCACCTAGCGAAGGACTGCTAGGCATCGAAATCCTAAGACCTGGCGAAGGGCTGCTGGGCACCTAGCGAAGGGTTGCTAGGAGTCTAAGACCTGGCGAAGGACTGCCAGGCACCGGGCGAAGGACTGCTTGGTACCGAAGACCTGGCAAAGGACTGCTAGGCACCTGGCGAAGGACTGCTAGGCAAAAGTCCAATCGGAGGAGCCGGTTGGCAAAAGGTAAACTCTCCTGAGAGGAGTAGGTGAGGACGCGTTCCCCGTCGAGGGAACAGTAGGCGTCGGTTCGACCTAGGGTTCCATTTAGGAGACCCAAAGTCAGAACCAAGACAGCTACGACTGTAAAAACTGATGTATATTATTGCCTTGTTTGTTGTGGAACTAACCTTGGATGCAAGGACCAAAGGAACGTGTTTATGCTGCTCAGAACACCCCAAAGGAGAGGGGCAGCAGCTAGGCTAGGCGCCCGGGAGGTCCCGGGCGCCCAAGGTCAAAGCCACACGAGCAGTTGAGCAAAGATTGCGTCGAAAGCTTACTGGGCCAGGCGCCCTCAAGCTCCCGGGCGCCATGGATGCCTCGGGCGCCCTAGGTCCAAGCCAACCAAGTGATCGAAGCAAGTTCAACCGAGAAGCTAGCAGACCAAGTCAACCGGGGTGCCCCCAGTGTCCTGGGCGCCCCCGTCAGCTCCGAGCCCGATTTTGGAGGGATAAGCTCTGACCAAGCTTCGGATGAGAGTTCTCAGATCCTAAGGCACGTGTCAGGCACCCCCAGCATCCCGGGCGCCCCGAGGAGCAGTATAAAAGGGGCTCGACCCCTAAGGTTTCGGCATCAAGTTTTACAACGCTTGTATGCTCTTCGACTCAAGCGCTCTGCTCCAAAAACCTTCCATCTCGAGATTCAAGCGCCGACGACGACCCTCTGCTCCGAAGTATGATCCACACCGGGTGTCGGTAACGAAGAGTCTATTTTTATTTATGCACTATAACTGTAACATCTTCTGTAAACATTTGCGCACATATAGAATTGCCCATAGTAAACGGTCAAGGACCGTGTGCCTTGGAGTAGGAGCCGACCGCGACTCCGAACTAAGTAAAAATGCTTGAGTTCTTGTGCTGTGTTTATTTAAATTTCCGCTACGCATTCTCTTATTTTATCTGAAACGTTTTCACAATATTCACCCCCCCCCCCTCTATCGTGTTTTCTCGATCCAACAGATCCCACTTAAGAGTGGGGGCCTCACTTGATGCACTTTCCTTTTTTCTAAAATTTCAACATCATTTTTATATATTCTATTTACCTAAAAGTCTAACCTAACTAAAAACTATTCCTTCCAAAGGGGAGTTAGTGTCACGCCCCCAGAGGCACATGCTTACTCGAAAATCGAACAACATCTCCCCTGTACGGCAAACAAGTTGGGACATATAATGCATCGCATCTCATCACATAAGATGACTCAGCCATCATAACTGAAAATAAAAGCACAACCACGCAGTTTATATCTTTAAGAATGATATAGATAAAATGAATTAAACTTCACAAAACCTTTAACGTCTTTTATCGAAAATAAAGCTAATAAAAAGTCCGAATACAAAGAAAACTCCAACACTAGACTACGATAATATTGGACTAATAAAATATATAACAGTCCATGAAGTAAATGCGAAAAATACGGAAAGCAGAAATAAGTATTACGATAGTAAAACCAAATACGGAAACAAACTCAACACCAGGGGACTGGCAACTGGATCCTCTCCTAGCTCCAAGAAATGCAACTACTAGGTATCTGAAACAAAAAGAAGAAGCAAGGATGGTGAGTTCGGGCGGACTCAGCGGGTATATGAATAGACAATAGCATGGCATAATCAAGCTATAATAAGGAGAGATACAACAGGTACAGTCCATAAGGAATATAAGGAGACCTAAACATATATAACATATATAAAACGACATGGTATAGAATATAATTACGACTAAATATGTAAGAAAACCACATGATATAATAACATCAAAACCTCTAAGCACGTATAAAACAACGCGACATCAATATCTCGACATATACATGCATGTCAACCAAGTGCAACAATCATAGCTCATATAAATGCAACAAACACAAGAAAATGCAATCAATGCATATGATGCAATGACATGTGTCACCCCTGACGCCAGTCAAGCCGCCAACACATCACATCTGTATAGCCGAGTGGATAGGGTAGTGACAACTGTACACACTCCAACGAATACCACAAATATATATGGTTGAGTGGACAGGATGTTGGGGAGTCAACTACTCCATAACTTCGATATAAAGGGGGAGCTATCAACAGCTCTAATATCCCTCTAAAACAACGGTGAGGGTGTCACTATTTACCTACAACTCCAAGATGTGTGACATAACAGGACAGTTGCTCGCACTCTAGCAACTACCATGACAACAAATGGTTGAGTGAACTGAGCAACTAAATGACTAACGACGGCGTAATTAAATGAAAGCCAATAGTCGTTAGTATGCAACGTGCATATATGGTGTATGATACAAGATGCATGAACAACCGGAAAACAACGATGTGCCGGTAGAAACAACAAGTATCAGAAACCAAATAGGAACCAACCAGAAGTCAACCAGAAACCAACGAACATGCAACTAAACTACTAGGTAGGATATTTCTAATGTCAAATAAACCTAGTTGTGTTTAGTGAACCTCTAAGTACTCGCGTACAAGCGGTACTTTACAAAATAGAAATTCAACGGAAGACTGTATGGATATGAAATTCTGAATAACTTGAAGATCAATGAAGAAATGCATCAACGACGACAATAAACAATCAATGGTAAAGAACAAGATCAAGCAACCTATTTAGACAAAAACAACCATGCTTTAAGATAAAAGAACTACACGAGTATAAAGGAGAAGTATCCGCCTTAATATAAAACGTATCCAAGTAAATCTCATGTCCAAGAGCTCGTATCAATCAGGGTCCTATATCAAGGACATAGTTTAGCTATTTTTACAATTATCAAGTAGCCAAATTAAATTCTAAACTAAATTAGGAAAATTCTCAATTATTGTAATCATTTAATTAATCCAAATTAAATGATTAATTCCTAGTCCACCGAATCGTCGTGATTAGGCTTATCACCAGTTTAGCCTAAGTCCCACCCTAAAAGGTCACCTTGAGTAAAAACCAAATTCATGTAGTACACGGCAAGAACTCAAACCCCAAAATAACACTTCAAACTACAAGGTTAGAACCCAAGGTTGACCCACTCTTCTCTACCAAAACCCAACACATAATACATCAGATCCCACGACAACACTCATAGAGTAAGCTAACATAAAACCAAACACAGAATACATCTCTACCAAACACAATCAACCATGGTCGACCAGCACACAAGTTCATCCACTAATCTGAATCAATTCACACCCAAGACACACATCTGAGCGGTTTGATAAATTGCAACCTAGGCTTCCTCAGCAGCAATTAAAAAAGAACAAAAATGAAAAAAAAACACAATTCAACAATAGACTCATGAAGGAAGAAAACCCACCATCAGATTCCCAAACCTCAAATCAAAACCTAAAATAAGTATCTCCATGGAGAATCAAACTCACGGCCAACTCTTACCTAATTTCGGTCGGCGCAAGCAACAAGGATGTGCTCGTGAAGATAGCAGAGGCAAATCGAGTGGAGTGGTTGACTCCGGCCGGCGACGATACAAGCAAAAAGGGGAAGAGGAAAATGAAGAAGAGTGACGGCGGCGTCGATGTCGGCTAGGGTTCCACGCGAGGCAAGACACAACCAGGTGGGTGTCGGGTCACGCGAAGGAGAGGAGGAAGGAGGAGAAAGAAATGAGGCGCGGCGGCGTTCGGTGGGGTGCTCACTGCGGTGTCGGGGGGCGGGATAGAGACGAAGAGGATGGGAGTGAGGAAACTGATTTTGGGAGAAAATTTTTAGGGTTTATAATGATTTTGCCTTTTTTCAAAAAGACCCTCCAAATTTAGATATTTCCAACCACAACCTTATGTTTCGAATTTTACTTTTAAACCCTTAAATCTCTGTATTTAACAGTTAGGTTAATGACTGAGAACTTCTTATGAGTTTCAATTTTGAGAAATTAATTTTCAAATTTTCCAATGTTGTCTAGGCATTTTTTGACTTACTTGTGAATATTAGTTCACAAACTCTATTTAGGGAGTGTTTGGGAGAACTTTTGCTTCTTGAAAAGTGATTCTTATAGAGATTATCTTTGTCACGCCCCGAGGAGCCGCTCGTCCGATACCGACCGGACAGCTACTCCCTCGTCCCGGCGGACAATTCAGCAACCAGACCACCACGACTATCTCAGTCGGCCTGTACCGCAGCCTATAGGGCGGGAACAAGCGACCGTATAATGAGCAAAACGAAAATGACGATAAAGCTGCGTATCGGTACGACTTACGACAAAAGTACAACTATACCGCCGTATAAAATGGCAAAATCAAACACGAATATAGCAGCGGAAAAGTAAAGTAAAAGAAACAGAAAACGGGTACCAACATGTACCACCAACAAAGTAAAAGAGACATCCCGGAATCATCTCGAAGAAATACGCGAACTGGGATAGGCTGCCGGGCACTCCAGACAATCATCCTGAAATAAAAACAGGGAGCTAACGGGGTGAGTCCTAAGAACTCAGCGAATACAGACTGATATGCACAGGAAGAAAATAATAGTAGTAAGTCACCGTCTATCTATCTATCACAATACTGAAGATAACTGCAGTAGAAAGAAATGTAGAACTGAACCATAAGCAGTAAAGGAACTACATACCTACCTGCGTCGATCCAAACCCAGTAGTATGCATGTCAACCAAGTGCAGCAATCAAGTGCAGCAAACACAACCAAGTGCAGAGATGCAGAGCATGCTCATGATGCAACATGGGTCACTCCTGACGCCAGTCGGTGTAGGTCGCGGTACACGCGAACCGAGTGGGTAGGGCTCTGACCTAGTCTTCCCTACACGAACAGACGGTCTATGAGGCGGTACACGCGAGACCGAATGGGTAGGGTCGGAGACCATCAACGTACTCCACCATCGGGTGAAGTAACGCTCTAAACGTCCCTGCTATCATCGGATAGGTAAGGGGCCTGCTGCAACGCCGGGTCCGCCAACGGGGCTACACGACAGGTCATGTGGCAGGTCTGACGACCTATCTCAACCACTAGGGGAGTCAAAGGTCGCCTACATATGCCCCTACACGAGTAGCAAGTACGACGACCCATCTCAACCTCCAGGGAGTCAAAGGTCGTCCCCTATGCTACGTGCAATAATGATGCATGTCACTATCCCATGCATCATCCACTATCTATCCCTGATGTCATCTACATGATATGCAGTAATCCAGATAACCGGTATGCACCAATACCTAAATCCTAGCGTAAGGTATAAGGTAAACTGTGCATCATCAATCCATACAGAAACAGTAAGCAGTAAAGCTAACGGATACATCTACCGAAACAAGAGCACAGAGATACAGATATCAGATATCCCTACTGCTAATTATGTCTAACTATGCATAAAAAGAGGTACCCGCCTCCGATGTAGTAGATCGTACACGAAGAGAACCCCCGTCGGAAGTAATATCCGCTGCAAGTGAAATCCAAATAGCCGCGTCAACGACCTGTATCACAACACATAATTTAGCTATCATAACAACTATCAAGTAGCTAAACAAATCCCTAAATCGTATCCAGGTTAACCTTATCACCTTTCTCATCTAATTATATCTAATTAGATGTTAGGCTTATGTTTTCGTGATTGAGTTCAAACTTAGGTTTAGTCCAACCATAAACATGATCCAATCCATCTCACTAATTAACCCACTTACCAAGCACAAACAGCACAAGAACTCAATCTAAAGTATCCTAACCCAATCAACCCAGGGCACCAAAAAGAGCTCACGGCAGATATTTGAAACCAGAACATCCACCACAGATCCAACATCGGTAATCTAATCAAAAATGTAGATCTAAAACCATCAACCATTCCTCTTCTGATTGGAAAGAAACCAAATTAAAACACATGCCCCCAAACCAATGTGAAACTCATAGCTAGGAAGAACATCAAGATCAATAGAACCCGATTGCCAAACAAACTCCTCTACCACAAATCTACTCACGCAAAGAATCACCCTAATTCTTATTCTAAAAATCTAAACCAAGGCAGAATCTCACCAAGAACAACCTAGTGTACAAAGATGAACAATAACAGAGACTAACTTTCCACAATCAACCCAAATCCTGTTCAAACCATCACTTAATCCAATTATGAGTTAACCTTCATTAAACCCGACCTTCACAGATCAGAAACCAGCAGAAGCCAACACCCGAAACCATCCAAAACTCTCGGCAGAAACAGAAACCAATAGAGGAACCTCCAATCTACCATCAAAGCTATTTCTGATAAGAATCTCACAGTGATTAAAATAACAGAGAACCACAAGAACCCCAGGATTCATCCCAACAGATTCTAGATCCTTACCTGAGTCCGCCGTCAGCGTTGCTCCTCTGCCCAATTCCAGCGATCAACCACTGATCAAACAACATCCAAATGAACAACCCAAATTCAAACAAGAATCGCATCGAATTCACACCACCACAGACAATCGAAATCCAACACTTGGATTGAAACTATCAGGTATCAGTGCCCTAACTGAATCAATCTCAAGGAATGCTAAACAATCCACCATCCATACCTTGTCAAATTCAACGGCGAGATGCTCAGTCGACGACACCACCTCCCTAGCCCTCGCGTGACCGTTTCGATCATAGGAGCTAGAGGAGAACGGAAAGTGGAAGAGGAAGGATCAGATCGGCATCAACCTCTTGCTGTGGAGGAGGACAAGAAACGAGGCACAAAGGTTTGCGTGCGCTAGGTGTATCGTGGTGTCGAGGGTGTGCGGCTGCGAGCTAGGGCATACGGAGAAGAGAGGAAAGATCGGGTTGTGGCTCGGTCGCAAGGAAGAAGAAGGAATGAAGCGTCGGGTTCAGGTGCTAGGGCAAAATGAAGAGATGAACCGAAATCATCCCTATATAAGCAGACATTTTGCAACCAAAACCCTCATTTTTCTTTTCCCTCCCATATCAGCCCTTAACTTATCCCCTTTTTACCTTTTAGCCCTCCGAGTTTTTGGATTTTAACATTCTCCCCCACTAATAAAAATTTGGTCCCCAAATTTCGTTGTCACCTGTGCTGGGTACGGTCAAACAGTACCAAAATACTGAACGGAATTCATGCAGCACGTACCTCCAACAAACAAATGGGGATAGTGAGCTCGGATGGTATTCTCGAACTCCTAGGTCATCTCGACATCTGAATGGTGCTGTCATCCGATGTTAACCAATCGGATTACCTTGTTTCGCAACCGACGCTCCTGGAAACCCAAAATTCATACAGATACCCCCTCATAAGTACTGTCAAACTGGAGCGGAACGACATCTCAGATAGTGTGGAATCTAGCACCTGACCTCTTAGCATGGATACATACTACACGTCATGGACGCCGGTCAAAGACGATAGAAGCGTTAGGCGATAAGCTACAACTCCAATCCTTTCCAGAATCTGAAACGGACCAACATACCATGGAGCTAGCTTACCTCTGAGACAAAACGTTTCACCCTTTTCTTGGGTACAACTCGAAGAAAGACATGTCCACTCACAGCAAACTCTATGGGTCTGCGCCTCCGGTCAGCATAGCTCTTCTAGCGATCCTGTACTGCAATAATCTCAGTCTGACAATCTGTACTCACTCTGCCTCGTGCTGAACTCTCTGGGGTCCCAGCAGCTGAGTCTCACCGACCTCATCTCAAAGGGTGGTGTCCTGCACGCCCTACCGTACAACGCCTCAAACGGTATCATCAATATCGCCAAATGAAAGCCGTTGTTGTAGGCAAACTCCACCAACTGCAAATAGTCCTCCCAACTGCCCCCCAAAGTCCATCACACACGAGCGCAGCAAATCCAACAAAGTCTGGATCGTACGCTCTGACTGTCCGTCTGTCTGGGGATGAAAAGCTATGCTGAGATGGAGCTCTGTGCCCATAGTCCTCTACAAACTCTGCCAGAACCGAGATGTAAAACGCGGATCCCTATCCGAGATAATACTCAAAGGAACTCCATACAATCTGACTATCTCCTGGCAATACAACTCTGCCAATCTATCAAGAGAGTCTGTCCTCCGGATAGCAAAGAAGTGAGCAGATTTGGTTAGTCGGCCCACGACTACCCAGATCGCATCATGATCTCTCCTAGTCCTCGGCAAACCCATGACGGAATCCATGGCGATCTGCTCCCACTTCCACTCGGGAATGAGGATCCTCTGGAAAGTCCAGCAAGTTTCTGATGCTCTGCCTTAACCTGCTGATAAACGAGACATTTTGCAACAACCTCCGCTATGTCTCTCTTCATGCAGTTCCAACAATATGAACATCTCAAATCATGATACATTCGAGTGCTACCCGGATGAATAGCAAAACGTGATCGGTGAGCCTCCTGCAGCAACTCCTCTAAGACAGGGGGCGCCTCTGGTACACACAACCTCCCTCGGAAGTACCGAACACCCTCCTCATCACGTGTGAAATCTGACTGCTCTCCTGTAATCGCCTGGCTGCCCAGAAACTGAATGTGCTGATCACTGGCCTGAGCCTCTCTGATCCTCGACCGAATCTCTGACTGAACCAACAAAGTCACTAGCAATCCTCTCTCTGTCCGAGACTGCTCCTCTAACCCCAGCTCAGAGAAACTCTGAATCAGATCTGAGACCATCACTCTGTGGAATACCAACACAGCTCTGGACTTCCGACTGAGGGCGTCGGCGACTACATTAGCTCTCCCAGGATGGTAGCTAATGGTGCAGTCGTAATCCTTCAGAAACTCCATCCACCTCCTCTGTCGGAGATTCAGCTCTCGCTGAGTGAATAAATACTGAAGGCTCCGGGGGTCTGTGAAGATCTCAAAAGTGATCCCATAAAGATAATGCCTCCAGATCTTCAGCGCAAAAATGTTAGCGGCAACCTCTAACTCGTGAACGAGATAGTTCCTCTCATGCTCCTTCAGCCGCCGAGAAACATAAGCAATCACCCGTCTATGCTGCATGAGTATCGTGCCTAGTCCCAGGAGAGATGCATCAATATACAGAGTGAAATCATTCTCTCCAGAGGGCGGTACTAGAACTGGCGCAGATACAAGACTCCGCTTCAGCTCCTGGAAGCTGGTCTCACAGGCCTCAGTCCATACAAACTTCACGCCTTTCCCGGTCAGGCGTGTAAGTGGTGATGCAATGCTGGGGACACCTTCGACAAAGCATCGGCAATAGCCAGCCGAACCCAGGAAACTGCGCAAATTGGGTTGGTCATGCAACAATCACCCAATTCGCTTCAAACCCTCCCCGAGTCCTAAGTAAATATGTTCTCATTTCCAACCATAAATGAGGATTGTCTAATATAACCCAGCGGGTCTCTAAGGTTCAATCTTCATCTACTGACATAGCAAATACCTAACCATAACATCTGCGATCTCTTCCCCATATCGGTCCACCAACGGAAACGCCACAAGTCTCTGTATCTTCCGTATTACCTGCAAAACACACAAACCCAGAACGGTGAGCCTCATTTGCCTCTTAAGTGAGACAATCAAGGAAGCTCCTCCGTAAATAGGTCAGAAAATTTTCACACCATAGAAAACGCTAGTACACTCTTTCGGACACACGTCCGAAAATTCTCGGACTACGAGAACATCCCAGAGCCCAGGGTACCACTGTCCTCAGTACGACCCAGTGACAATAGGAATCTCTAACGTTCACATGCCAGAACCTCTGGGCCCGAGATGAGGAGGTAACTGGAATCTCGTCGTCTCTGGTGCCAATAAATCACCACATGGACTGGTTTGGGGGTCAGATCGTAACCACCCTTTCTTGACAACCAACGGTCTACCCCTCAAAGCCCGTCCTCGATAACCTCTACCGATTACGGTCGAATTTCTTAGGTGTTACGCAGCAACACCAAATTCACCGCACCACATCCGTTCCTAAATTCTCGATGTATCATCGAGAATATTTAACACGTACGACAGGTCTATGAGTCATGATACCTCATAGGCTAGAACAACGTCAGATCAGTCGACTAACCGTCATCTCGTAACCAGATATACTCCAACTCCGCTCTAAAAGGTGATAGAGACACAATCTCTTAGGAGTATCCCAAAGTAATCGAAAAGTAATTATTTGTTTCCTGAGTACCATCCTTAGTGTTTTCACGAAATGGTAACTCAATCTCGTAAGTGATTTGCATCGCTGCAGAAACCAGAAGTCCAAAGGTACCTTCTTGGTTATCCAAACCAAGTACGAGCAATAATCCCGTAAGTGTCAAACAACTAGCTCTACACTCCCCCGGATCGGTACAAGTCACACTTGACTGTACTATTTAGGTTAACTAACCAAGTATAATGAATCCGAGCTTAAAAAGCCTCATGGGAATAGGATATCGCTATCCTCTAACAATTGACATGATAAACAACCAATACCATCTCTGCTGCTACCACGCACCACCATCACTACCCATGAGTGACCGGCTAGAGACACGACAAAATAACTGCACACACCCGGAGGGATCCCTAACTCCTACAATGCATCGGACTCACTCCTCAGGGGTGATCGTGCAGAGTCTCGAAAGGGCATCTGTGAGCACCCTCCGATAGCCACTACTCGCGTATGACAATGTGTGCAGGTCATGATCGTCATAACATGTCATCTAAGATATCTGAACAGAAATAATAACCGCCCATAGTTCCATGAGCTAAAGTGGATTGATCCTATGTCGATCGAGCCAACTACGATACGTAAGCTCCAATAGGTTGTCGTCCGATATAACCCTAGCTTCCCAACACATCAGTCGGTACCATTGAAGAATCAATATTCTCCACTATACAATCGAATTCACAACGTGTCATTCGATCATCTCCTTAGTCAACCTTGACCATAATGGTGATTTGGAAAAGCTTGACTAGGTGTCAATCGAGCTACCTCCAAGTCAATGGATACCCACCCTAACATTATGGGAATCGATATCCAATCCCTCTCGAGAAATATCCATCCAACCTATCCAAGGTAGAGTATACAAAAGTATAAGTGATACTCAAGAGATATATATCTACTATGATATACACCAAAATACCACAAAGATATATATCTATGAAAGTCATACTCATATTCCAGCTATATCGATCCTTTACTATCAATTATAGTATATAGCTAGTACTACACTTCCTGCATCAATGCAGGTCATGTACTCACTCGTACCCTCTAGGTCACCTAACTCAACACGAGCAAACCAGGAGTTTAAAACTCCCCGATATAGGAGAAATCATCACTGTATCAATATGCAGTCTCAATGTCTCACATAGACGATAACCACTGATACTAGTATACAACTGGTATGGGATAGAAATTCTATAATCTTGAATTCCTTAACCTCCGATAGGTTATTGACAGGTTCGACCCTCGTCTTCCGACCATATATCGGTGCTACTCGAGAATCAATATTCTCTGCATCCTAGACGAGTCGGCAACATGTCAACCAGTCACCTATAATCGACTGCCAACATGGTCGCAAATAAAACGGATCAACTACGTGTCTTCTAGCCAAAACATATCTATGAGTACCTACCGGTCAAGAATATAAGTTGATATACAATCCCACCAAAATAATAAAATGTCCAACCCTACACTAGACAGTGAATACCAGAAGAGGTAAATGAGTCATGACATATACCTCGTGTCGCCTGGAGATGTCCCATCGCTGCCATGTCCCAATCACGTTTATCGAGAAAATGACTCCGACACAAAATCCGGAAAAGCACCCACAAGACCACAAGGTATCTCGAGAACCTGGGCTCTGATACCAAATAAATTGTCACGCCCATAGTTGTACCAGGATTCAGGAACTTTAGTACTTAGCCTGGAGGTCTAGAGTTCGAATCCTGGGGAAGGCAAAAATCCACTGCCAGGGGTGGGAAGACCGTAGGGTCGCCGGCCTAGAGGGTTGCCTGCGGGGACCATAGAGGCGGGGCTGCTACATAAAAAAGGCACCTTTTTATGTAGCGACATGACCCCTCTAGCCCCATCAGGCGGCTCTCTAGGCCATGCCCTACGGTCTTCCCACACCCGACGGTGAGTTTTTGCCTTCCCCAGATTCGAACCCTTGACCTCCGGGACAAGTACAAAGTTTCCTTGAATCTGGTAGCCAAGTGAGCTCACTTGGCTACCAGATTCAAGGAAACTTTGTACTTGTCCCGGAGGTCAAGGGTTCGAATCTGGAGAAGGCAAAAACTCACCGCCGGGTGTGGGAAGACCGTAGGACATGGCCTAGAGAGCCGCCTGATGGGGCTAGAGGGGTCATGTCACTACATTTGGTATCAGGATTCATAAACTCTAGTACTTAGCCTGGAGGTCTAGAGTTCGAATACTGAGAAAGGCAAAAATCCACTGGCCAGGGGTGGGAAGTTCTTGTGAGTAACGACACGATCGAGGTCGCCAAAGGGGCCGCCAAATAGATATTTGGCCGCCGGAGGGGCCGCCAAATAGAGATTTGGCCGCCAAAGGGGCTGAGGGGACGGGGTCGTTACAATAAAAAGGCGCCTTTTTATGTAGCGATCTCGGCCTCTATGGTCCCCGCAGGCAACCCTCTAGGCCCGAGATCCTACGGTCTTCTCACCCCTGGCAGTGGGTTTTTGCCTTCCCCAGGATTCGAACCCTTGACCTCCAGGACAAGTACAATGGTTCTTGAATCCTGGTACCAAGTGAGCTGTAGCTCACTTGGTACCAGGATTCAAGAACCATTGTACTTGTCCTGGAGGTCAAGGGTTCGAATCCTGGGGAAGGCAAAAACCCACTGCCAGGGGTGGGAAGACCGTAGGATCTCGGGCCTAGAGGGTTGCCTGCGGGGACCATAGAGGCCGAGATCGCTACAATCTTGAAGTCAGTGAGAAGCTAAAGCATGGAGCGTTTGGAAATATAAGCTAAAAGCTGATACAAGGTAAAGTTTGAGTGTTTGGTGAATAATTACTTCCATGTTTAATTTTTAGTTAAATGACAACAATACCCTTAAACTATATAAATTAACTTTTTTTAATTATCTAAATATAATTTTGATACACCATCAATAATGTTTTATATATTTATTTCTATATTTTGAATATTATATCAAAATTATTTTTTTAATAATATATAGTTTAAAAAATATATAATTAATAAAAATACAAATATAAAAAAATAACTAAATTTATATAAATTTATAAAAATATTATAAAAATTCTGAATATATAAATTATATAAAAATATAAAATTTTATTTAAAAGTATGGTGGCAATTATGTAAAATGATAAATTTATTAAGGGTATAAATGTCTACTTTTAATTCTAGACCATAAGCAAAAAAGCAGAAGCAGAAAAAAGAATCAAATTCTTGCTTTCAGCTTTTGATTAAAAGTTATAGAAGTTAAAGCAGAATCTGGTATTCACAAACACTCAAAAGTGCTTCTATGTAGCTAGAATCTAAAAATCAACAAGCAGAAGGTCTCCCAAACACTCCCTTAGATTTGCAAAACCAACTTATACTTCAAAAATGACAAATAGCTCATCGTACTTGAGGTTATAGGTTTGTCAAAGTGAAGCAAGTTATGTAAGTGATGGATTAACAATTATATAAGCTAGTCATGGAATAAAAAAACAAATATGAGTCTATAAACTAACATTACAAGAGACAAAAATTCGTGCAGTGATGGCTACCTAGATGGAGATGTTGACCTTGTGCTTTACCCTCCTTTTTTAAAACTTTAGAAGCTGCTCATGTTCAACAAATATTGATAATTAGCAAAATCATGATTGACATTGAAAAATACAATAATAACTAACAAAAATTCGATAGAATAAAAAAATCATCATTCTATAAAGGTATATATAGAAAAAAGCTAACCGACATCAGTATGAGTGTTCACTAGGTTCATCAAGAAATTGAAGTTAATTACAGAGAATTGGTGAATACAAATACCTTTTAGCACAAAATCGTGAAATGAGATAGTATAAAAGAAGACAATCTAAGGATTACACATACAATCACAAAAACAAACAAAACCCCTATAAGTGACTAACCTAGTAAACATTCCCTGTAGCATTTTAAACTAATTTCGACCTCCAAAATAAAAACGTGAAATAGAGAAGAAAAAATGAACATAACAACACATCAAGAATCATTTCCTCATTGGCTAAAAAGAATAATCACCAAATACAATGCAACAAATAAAACATACAAAACTCAGAACAATCAACTGAGAACGAAAGGTAGACAACAAGATTCGTAGAAAGCTTTGTACAACTCACGTTGAGGTTCTCTCTCGAATCCGGAGATAGAACCTAGAGCGAAGAGAAGTGAGGGCTAGTGTCAAGCGGGCGGAAAGCGATGATTTTACCGATGAGGAGGAAGGGTTTTTGTGATCTCACCGACGGAGGAAGGTTTTTGGAGCAAAGAAGAAGGATTGTGGGTTTTGGTTATGGAGCAATGAAAATAGGTTATCGAGATGCAAAAATAGGTTTTCGGCACAAATTTTCAACCGAGAAAAAGATAACGATCCAATTTTTGTTTAGAATGATCTAAAATCATTGTCTTATTATCAAAATAATAACGGTTTTATACACCGTTGTCTCAATGGTTGTTTAAGATAAAAAATCTCTTTGAAAGATAACGGTTTGGAAAATCATTGTGAAATATGCTGTTATTTATAAAAATTATTGCATTAAAGATAATGGATAGTGTAAAACCAGTATCTTTGATACAAGTGTGTGCTAATAGATAACGATTTTGACAAAAATCATTATCTTTTGGAAAATTCACAACGGTTTATGTTAAAAATCGTTGTAAACATACCGTTATTAAAGTTCATTTATCTTGTACTGTATCAATTCTCAAATATGTCATCAATGATTTACTTATCTATATTTAACTAAAAATTGATAATACTAAATTATTTGGGATGAATATTATCCTCTTTTACTTAGGAAAAATTACCCTGCCAATAAAATCACTATGATAAAAGAAAATTTAAATAAATTTAACTCTGTTATTTTTTTTGTCTGAAATAGCAATATTTAAGCCCTTAAAAAATTGTACTAAGAGAAAAAAAATATGAAGATATAAAATATTAAAAATTAGTTTAGATATGTAAAAACAAATAAATGTGAAAGGAAACGCACCCTTATAATAGTTTTCTAAATCAGTGCGTTGAAATTTTTACAATTACTTGGCTTTTTTCTTAAAAAAAATAACAAGATAAATTCAAATTTGAATAGATCGGTTTGACTCTACGAAAACTTTTCACTCATAAATAGGGTAAATTGAGAAGCGCTCTTAATATATGATCTAGAATTTCAACATTTCATAATTGTGTGTCTTATTTGAAGAGAAAAAACTTATTTTTATTAGGAAGATGTTGGAAAGCCACTATTGTTAATTATGATGAATTAAATGATGCTCCCAATTAAAAATTTTTAAAAATATTAAATCATGTGCTCCATACTCATTTTATCATTATTATAAAATGAATATTGATGCCCTTGGAGCTACAATGCAATCAAACAATATCAAATTGTCACTTAGATACTCACATTGGCTCCCTAGGTATGACATATTTTATAGATTTTTTTTCAATGGAGCACCCAATTACGAGATGTTGGACTTTTAGTGTAGCGGCCCCGCCTCTATGGTCCCCGCAGGCAACCCTCTAGGCCGGCGACCCTACGGTCTTCCCACCCCTGGCAGTGGGTTTTTGCCTCCCCAGGATTCGAACTCTAGACCTCCAGGACAAGTACAATAGTTCCTGAATCCTGGTACCAAATGAGCTATAGCTCAATTGGTTTCCAGGATTAGTTAGGAACTCTAATACTTTAGCCTGGAGGTCAAGGGTTCGAATCCTGGGGAAGGCAAAAACCCACTGCCAGGGGTGGGAAGACCGTAGGGTCGCCGGCCTAGAGGGTTGCCTGCGGAGACCATAGAGGCGGGGCCGCTACATTTAGGTCGCTTGCTATGAATGCTTCCCAATTTATCCTAGTAACTGGTAGGACACTTTCATGGTTCAGGTTGATTGTCCTAGATTCAGTGTTACCTAGTTTAGTAATGTTTTTGGGTCTTTTTTACTATTTACTGATTGGTTAATCTAGCAATTGATCGAGAATGATTATGTGGTTCTAAATCTAAATCTTAAAATCTATTTATGTTCAAAAAATCGTTACTCTCAATATATTATATTAAATTAATATTTGAGAATATGAATATAATCAAAAAATACATTGCATTAAGCATAATAGTTTTTTTAGTACGAATATATCCAAACAAAATTAATTCATGTTCATAAAATCACTCTTTCAATATAGTAGGTTAAATTAATATTTTAAGTCATGAATATTAGAGGAAAAATAAAAACTGATTTCACATAATTTCTAACTCTATAAAAATAAAAATATGTATATCAAAATTGATTTCATATTATTCAAAACTCTATGAATCCATGAATCGATTCGGCCCGATTCCATGTCAATAGATTCCAAGTTCTATTAATTTTAGTTTTCAATTTATACGTGATGCAAAACTTTAATTAATTGTTTTCCGTTTTTCACGCAATTCAACTTTAAAAAAATGACTAGAGCAAGTAGAAAGTTAAGGTGATCGACTGACACCATCTTAACATTACATACGTACAACATAAAACGGAGGCTACTTACCATATATGCGTAGCCAAGTATTTATGCCTCGCTTCATTTTATTCTGTTTCGATCCATGCACAGTTCGTGGTGAAGCCAACTAATTCTTCTTGGTCACCATGGCGATCTTCCTGTACTTCGTGGGTTCAACCTCGGGGACGGTCCATATAGGACAGGCGAAGATGACGACCTTGCCGTCGCGCTGCAGGACGAGGATGGACTTGCCCTCCGGGCCGCGGGTGTTGCTCTCCCAAACTTTGTTGAAGTCATCGTTGAAGATGACGAAGTTGCCGTCGGTCTGCATGCGAGCGAAGCAGCTGCTGCCTAGGCCGTTGGTTTCGGAGGACCACACGGCCTGGTTGTTGTCGAACAGCACCAGGTTGCAGTCGGACCGCATTACGAATTTATAGTTCCCTTCGGTGAGGGATTCGCCGGTGCGCAGCTTGTCACCGCCAAAGAGAACGTTGTCGGCCGTGGAGGAAGGGAGGAGGAGGCCGAGAAGGACAGCAGCAGCAAGCATGACAAGACCGGCCATGGTAAATTAAACTATGGATATATCTCTCACTTCACTCAAGTGATTGCTTGATAAGTATCGTGCAAGACCCATCTATTTATAGACGCAGAGGAAGCAAATTTATGGAACTTAAAACTCAAAAACAGTGTTCATTAATGAATAAAAACAGTATCAAGAAACATTGCAAACAAATTAGTAGCATATGGTCTTGCTTCAATCATCGGATCTTCCTTTTTAATTTTGATAAGAGTAATTACTATCAGAATTGTTTTCCTTTAATTTATTTATTTATTAAAATTTAAGAATTCGAAATTACTGTATATAAAGTCTCCTTCACTACAATAAAATTCATATGAAGTAGTGCATGGTTGTGCCGTCGATGATCATGTAAATAACTTTCATTGATTTGTAGAGTAAGACAAAACTAGCCAATAAATGCCATTATCTAGGATTATTGAGTATAATCCCGTGGAGTATTATCTTGAAACACAGTGTTCATTGGAAGATTGTTGTTTAAATTATTGAGGCACGCACTTATAAGATTGACCTAGCTAATTTTTAGTAGGGAACGTTAATCCTTCCAACTCATCCACATTATTTGTTTAGCAAATCATGTTTAAATTTCCAAATAATTTTATTGTAACAAAGTTGTGTAATCTTGAAGATATTTTCTGATCGGTCCAAATATATATAAAGATTGGCATATATACTATTGTAAATGAGACATATTTCTAACCGTTTGTATCGATGATACGATATATAAAAAAGTTAATAACAAAAGATACCAAATTTTATTGAAAATTGGTGATTACGATTTATGTAGTAACGAATTGGAGAAAGGTTGATGTCTGCTTTTAAATTAAATGTCGTCATTGTTGGGTGTTATTAGTTTCGGGGTTGTTGTTGGAAGGATACAATTGATATGATATATCGTCAAGACTAGTATTCAATACTATCTCCGTAAAATAATATTGCTCCGCTATAGGTGCTCACGGATAGCAGCAATTTGTTTCCCAAGATACAATGACGATTTCTCGAAATAACAACAATACAAATTTTGAGACCAGCGAACCTTCTCGTAGGCTTTTTGGACTCTAGATGCACAGGATGAGATGAATGTTAATGAACTTTTGATGATTAAATGAATGAATCCAGCATCTAGGGTGACTCTATTTATACAAGGAAAGAGGTGAGTTACCCTTTGGTGAGTGGGTGTGGCCTTTGATTTAGGATTGATCTGGGCGGTTCGATCTGGAGGGTTGTAACCCTTCAGATAGCTCTTTGATCTCAGCTATCAGATCTGGATGGTTGTAATCCTTCAGATTCATTTTTGATCTCAGCTGTCAGATTCAATCTGACGCTTCAGATCAAGTCTCATCATCAACAGTCAGATCGTGACTCTTCGCGATCAACGCTCTAGATCGCGTCATCTGCGATCCAGCACCCCTCTTTGATCCAATGGTTGTCATTCGTTCGCCCAGTCAACAGTCCAGTCATCTCTCCTCCTACCTGAGTGCCACGTTGGCACTGCCACATCACCCGACTATCACGCCACCTGGAGCATAAATTTAAGTTCTTCAATGCTCCTCGCAACGATACGTACATGCGAAATGCAAAGTACACCAACAAAGTGCTCATTGTGCACGTGCGCACATGTTCGTGTGCTCGCGTGGCGGGTGGCGGGGTCACAGGTGCGAGCACCTGCTCGCCTATAAGAAGATAAAAACTGTGTTTTTCATTTTTTAACTCCATTAACACAGGAACACATATAAGGAAGTAAACACTTTCGAAAATTTCAGATGTGAGACTAATCCCCATCTACTTCCATGTATACCAATTTTTGGCTAACTTTAAATAATTAATTTCTCATTCATTTTTTTGAGCAAATTAAATAGTCTAGATTTAATTATGCGAAACGTAGATTACATTTTTGAAGTCAATTCTGACTTTCATGGATTGATGGCATCTCAATTTTCCCTTGCAAAATCATACTTAGTTTTTTTTAAGACCCAAGTATCCAACAATCTCCCGCATGAATGGAAATTAATACGTGTATGCATGTTGACACTTTACAAGACTCCAATCGATAAATCAATGTATCGGAGAGGTAGCTTATGGCTTCGAACCTTCCGTAGTGGAATGTTATCGAGCATACTAGGCTGTGCAGTGAACGTGATGTCTTGAACTGCTCAGGTGTTTGTGTATACTAAGATAATAACACCCACACAGGGACTTATCTCACCTACTTTTGGTTCTCATGGTTGGTTCCGTTTTGGCCATGGATACCATCTTGGATTCATGAATGTTTCATTGAAGTGACCTATCTTCACACTCACATAGGTGACATTTCTATCAAAAGTATCCTACCATACTCTACCTTATAAAGATATAAAAGTCACTAAAAGCACAAACTTAACCTTACTACATGTGGTAGGACAGCACATGTTCATCCTAGGATTGGGATAGAGATAATATATCTCGTGTGTTGTAACAGAACTTCTGTAACTTCGTTGTCCCATTGAACCAAGATCTTGGGATCTCCAGTCAACAAGGTTGGGTTACCACTATAGTCATTTTAGTTATAGATTTTGAATCCTATTCCTCTCGACGAGAAGTATACTTGATCTCGACTTAGCCTCTTCGTATGAGGATTTGCCAAATTATCTTTGGACTTAACATATTCGATTGCAATCACTCCATTCGAGATCAACTGCCTAATGGTACTGTGTCTATGACGTATATGTTGTGACTTACCATTAGACATACTACTCTGTGCCCTTCTAAATGTGAGTGACTATCACAGTGTATAAGTACGACGGGCATAGGTTTCGTCCAACTCGGAATATCATCTAAGAAGTTCCACAGTCATTCAACTTCCTCAGCTGCTTTGTCTAGTGCTATTAACTTGGATTACATAGTTGTTCGAGCAATGCACGTTTGCTTAGTGGACTTCCAAGATACAGCTCCCCCACCAATCGTGAATACATATCTACTAGTAGGTATCTGATATCCAATTAGCATTACAGTATCTCTCTATATCCAATTAGCATCACAGTATGTTAGATCGTTTCCGTACACTAGAGGGGGGTGAATAGCGTTTTTCGAAATCTCTACAAGATTGTTAGCGCAATACAAAAATATAATGAAAAGCAATAAAGAACAAACCAATTTTACTTAGTATGCACCCCTAAGGGTGACTAATCCAAGAATCCGTCGGTAGATCACTCCCCAGATAACCTCTGGCTAGCCCTTGTCGCTCCTTGTGGGTGGAGAAACCTCGCCACAACACCTTGGACACTATCTGGGCATAACAGACTACTAACAAGCCTTAACCAAGCTTGTTTCTGTAGGATCGATTATGTCCGCTAGAGGGGGTGAATAGCGATTCTTCGGTTCGTTCTTCCTACGTTGTTAGTATGCGCAAGCGGAAACAATAATAATAAACACAAACAACAAAGAAAGCAATGCTAACAAACCGAGTTACTTGGTATCCACCCCGGACGGGTGACTAATCCAAGAATCCGTCGGTGGATCAATCCCCGGATAACTTCCGGCTAGCTCTCGTCGCTCCTTATGGGTGGAGAAACCTCGCCACAACACCAAGCAAACCTCTGAGCACAAAGACTACTATCTTGCCTTTAACCAAGACAAGATTCGTCAAGGATCTCAGCCACCACGAAGTCCTCTTTAAATAGGACTCGGGCTGAAACCCTCGCTACCAGTTGACTGCCCCCAGGGCAGTCGACTGGTGTCACTGAAATTCGATCGTTGCACCCCAACGTTCGAATTCTCAACTAACTCACCAGCCACCTACCAGTCGACTGCCCCCAGGCCCGTCGACTGGTCCCAGGCTGAGACCCTTCTGTGAGTTTCATCAGTCGACTGCTCTCAGGCCAGTCGACTGGTCTACTCACATACCTAAGGTTACCCTTCCCGAGTACATTCCACTCCGCACTCGAACCCTAGGATTTCTCGAGTACAATCACAACACTCGTACCCTCTCGACTCGACTGACTCCTTATCCGTAGCCTCGACTGTTGCCTTCGCGCCCTCTTTATCTTCGGTTCCCGTCCCTCGGATGCACGCAAGCCTCCAGCTTGCCTCCATGCCATCCTTCACGCATGCCTCGAAGTCCGCGCCCCTCAGCTCATCGTCCCTGCTCTCCAAGGTCCCTCGGGTGCACACAAGCCTCCAGCTTGTCTCCATGCCACCATTTACCGTACCGAGGCCGTCCAGTCAAGTCCATATGTGTAACATGTGTTGGTGCAGAAAGCACCATATCGAACCTTGTTTCGATATTGGCAAAGGGTTCAAAGTTAAGTTCTATTTGTTATCTAATATGCTTATTAAGTGTGCAGGAAACAAAGCCCTAGCAAAGGATTGCTAGGCACCTGGCGAAGGAATGCCAGGATACAAAGCCCTAGCGAAGGACTGCTAGGCACCTGGCGAAGGAATGCTAGGATACAAAGCCCTAGAGAAGGACTGCTAGGCACCTAGCGAAGGAATGCTAGGATACAAAGCCCTAGCGAATGACTGCTAGGCACCTGGCGAAGGAATGCCAGGGTAAAAAGCCCTAGCGAAGGACTGCTAGGCGCCAGGCGAAGGATAGCTTGGGACTGAAGCCCTAGCGAAGGAATGCTAGGCACCGGGCGAAGGACAGCTCGGTATCCAAGACCTGGCAAAGGACCGTCAGGCAAAAGTCCAACCAAAGGAGCGGTTGGCATCAGGTACATTCTCCCGAGAGGAGTAGGTGAGGACGCGTTCCCCGTCGAGGGAACAGTAGGCGTCGGTTCGACCTAGGGTTCCATATTGGAGACCAAAGTCAGAACCAAGACAACTAAGGCTGTATAAAATAATTATTGTTTTGTTGTGTTTTGGACTAACCCTTGATGCAGGACCAAAGGGACGTGTGTCTGCAACTCAGAGAGCCTCAAAGGAGTGAGGCAACAGCTGAGTAAGGCGCCCTAAGTGTCCAGGGCGCCCTCAAGGTGAACCAGAACCAAGCGAAGCAAAATAGGCTTCAGCTGCTTACTGGGCAAGGCGCCCTCAGCAGCGAAGGCGCCTTCAGCAGCCAAGGCGCCTTCAGCAGCCAAGGCGCCTCCAGCTCTCTCTGCGAAGCTTCAACTCAATCCAGCCGAGAAGACCGGGTCAACCAAGGCGCCCTTAGCGACCAGGGCGCCCCAGAGGTCAAACCTCATCCCTATTCCGGTGCGATAACTCTTGACTGAGCGAAGCACGGATCGGGTGACACGTGGCAGGGCGCCCTCGACGACCAGGGCGCCCCTAGGTGCTATAAATAGCACCCCTCGACCCCGAGCTTCAACACTGCTTTCATTCAACGCTTCCAAACGCTCTGACGACTACGCTCTGCTCCAGGAACTTCCCAACTCAAGTCCGAAGCGTCGTCGACCTCCCGCTGCACCGAAACTCGATCTACACCGGGAGTTGGTAAAACAGAGTGTAATTTTCTATTTACAGTCATTTTTGTAATCTTACTCTGTAACTGTTTTGCGCATTATAGAATTGCCCAAAGTAAACGGTCAACGACCGTGGGCCTTGGAGTAGGAGTCGACCCAGGCTCCGAACCAAGTAAACTACTGGTGTTTGCGTTGTTTGATTTTATTCCGCTGCGTAACTGCTCTTTCTTTTAAATCTGAACATTTTTCGATATTCACCCCCCCTCTATCGGTCTTTCTCGATCCAACAACATGTACAACCTGCACACTCAACATACACATATAAGAATACAAGGGTAAACCTAACTTAAACCCTTTGCCCAAACATCAAAACACTTGGTCACTCCGGACCATAGATTGCCTCAACAATCTCCCCCTTTTTGATGTTTGGCAATACGTTTAAGTTAGGGAAAGAAAAATAGTAGTCAATAGCAAAAACCATGCTAAAGAAATGCATATGCAATGCATACATGGATCCTATCCCAAGGCATCCTACACCTAACCCTCCAAGATAGGAAATTTTACACACCTAGCCTTCCAAGCTAGGACTTTTCACACTTAGCCCTCCAAGTTAGGACTTTTCCACACCTAACCCTCCAAGTTAGGAATTTTCACACCTAGCCCTCCAAGCTAGGACTTTTACACACCTAGTCCTCCAAGCTAGGACTTTTACACACCTAACCCTCCAAGTTAGGACTTTTCTCAACACGATTTTTTTTAAAGCTTTTCAAAAGCTCCTCCTATATTGGATTTACAAAGGCTTTTTAAGAACCTCTCCAAGGTTCCCCTTATGCCAAAAATGGAGCAATCATGCTCCCCCTTAATCTCAACTCCCCCTAAATCTAGGGTTTCTTACAAAGGTATGTTTGGTTCCCCAACTTAAACTTAAACTTCTCCCCCTTTGTCTAACATCAAAAAGAACCCAACAATATCCCAATTATTGGTTTTTTCAATTCTCAATGACCATAAACAATGTGTACTAGCCCCCCATACACTTGTTTTGCATCATTTGGACACATACCCAGCTGCTGAAACTTATTTCAGCCTTTACCAGTCGACTGCCCCAAATGGCAGCCGACTGATACTCTGAAACACAGAATTTCAGCCTTTTCTGACGAAGTTCAGAAATGCGCCAAAAATTTCACAAATCTCCAAAAATTCGCAAATTTTGTGGAGAGGTTTGTGGTACTCATATCTACTTGGGAAAAATACATTCCAAAATGTATCTATCACCATTCCTAAGTTTAACACAAAACCTAAAACTAGCTAAAAAGTTCAATAGAACCTTGACCTAAAGTCTTAGTTTTGGTTTCCTCTTGATGTCTCTGCCCATGCCAACCCACAATGCATCCTTAGCATTGATTTACATGACATTTATATATCAAAAACCAACCTTCATGCAATATGACCCCAATGTCATATTTCATTGCATGAAACACACAATCCATGTGCCAAACCCCAAGAGTTGAGACTCAAGTCCGTCTCCAACTCTTTTGGCACATCCCATGGTCCATCTAGACCTCTAGGAGCACCCCTCCTAGGGTCCATTCACCATATATCCCAAAGACTCCTAGAGCTCCCCCTTGAGCTCTTAGCCCTAGCTACCTCCCTAGGTGACTCAAGAAACACTAGACCACACCGGTGTTTCCCCGGTGACTCTTGGCCTACAAAATTGACCTTCTTAACCTTGGACACATTATCCTTGGTTAAGTCACTCTTGTTACCTTTGGATGACATTTCCTTGCCATCCTTGGACTTTCCCTCCTTACCATGATTGTATGCCTCCCCGGCATACTTCTTTTTGTTGGCCTTAGAGGCTTTAGACAGGTATCCCAATCCCGATCTATTATAGTTGGGTTTCAAACTACCCAACACCATGTCTAAGCCCTTAGATCCAACCGTGAATCTTTCTAGGGTCTTTTCTAATGTATCAAGCCTTGCCCTCAAAGCTTGATTTTTCCTTTCTAAATTTCTGACGGTTGAGTTCATATGTCCACTTTGGACATTCCTAGATCTACTCTCGTTTCTAGGCACATTCCTTCCCTTCTTGGGATTAGTGTCATGATCCTTAGGTCTAAAGGTCTTGGGTTGATCATGATGCATGCATTTCCTAGGGTTTTGATCTATCTTGTTAACCCTAGTCCTATCATTATATTTAAAACCAAACTTATGCACTATTAAGTATTTTTCATTAAAACTAGCATACATGGATAGGGAATTAACATGATTTTTAAAATGCAAGGAAGAACTTGAAATTGAATTACTTTTTAACCTAGGGTTAGGAATTACCTCCCGTACCCTTGCAGTCCCTCCTTGTTGTGATCTTTGCTTCCTCCTTTCTTCTTTTTCCCATCTCCTCAAGTATCCCATTTTCTTGAGCTCTTTCTTCCTTGGACACTTGGTGTGGTAGTGCCCTAGTTCACCACACGTGAAGCATCGAATCCTCCTCTTCTTCTCTTGGGTTTCTCCAGTTCTACACTTAATGTTAGAATTTAATTTAATTGAAATAGGTTTAGAGTGTACCTCCTTTTTACCTTTCGGGCACTTGTCCTTGTAGTGCCCCTTTTCGTTGCAACCAAAGCATGTGATGTGTTCCTTTTTCCTTGCTTTGGTGGAGGTAGAGACTTCTTCTTGATCTTGTATGATTGAGGGTCTCTCCTCCCCCTCAATCCTTGAAGTTGATGATTCCTCTTGATCCGGTATGGTTAAGGGTCTCTCCTCCACCTCAATTCTTAAAATCGATACCTCCTCTTCTTTTCTTGGGGAGGATGATGATCTTTCACTCTCTCTCTCACTTGAAGATGTAGATAGTTCCTTTTCTTCTTCTTCTTCTTGACTCATTTGACTTTTCTCCTTGGGCTCTTGAACTTGTGTAGGACTCTCATGATATTCTTTCAAATTTCTCCACAATTCACATGCATTTTGGTATGTCCTTACACAACTCAAAATTTTGTTAGGCACAATATCAATCAATATACCCATTACCTTTTCATTTGCCCTTGCTTGTTCTTGTTGCTCTTGATTCCAATACCTAGGTCTAAGCCTCTTCCCGTGCTTATCCTTTTGAATCTCGAAGGGCTCTTCAAGCGCGATCCGAAGGTCCGACTCCATTCCGAACCACGTCTCCATCCGTGACTTTCAATACCCGAAATCTTCATGGTCGTAGGCCGGCGGAATGTAGATGTCGTCCCCAAATTTATCGTCCATCATTTCTTCCCTCTAGCGTGTGCTCCCTCTGTGGTTAGTCCGATCAAGAGTGGTCCTTCGCTCTGATACCAATTGTAGGATCGATTATGTCCGCTAGAGGGGGGTGAATAATGATTTTTGGGTTCGTTCTTCCTATGTTGTTAGTATGCGCAAGCGGAAACAATAATAATAAAAAAACAACAAAGAAAGCAATGCTATCAAACCGAGTTACTTGGTATCCACCCCGGACGGGTGACTAATCTAAGAATCCGTCGGCGGATCAATCCCCGGATAACCTCCGGCTAGCTCTCGTCACTCCTTGTGGGGGGAGAAACCTCGCCACAACACCAAGCAAACCTCTGAGCACAAAGACTATTATCTTGCCTTTAACCAAGACAAGATTCGTCAAGGATCTCAGCCACCACGAAGTCCTCTTTAAATAGGACTCGGGCTAAAACTCTCGCTACCAGTCGACAGCCCCTAGGGCAGTTGACTGGTGCCACTGAAATTCGACCGTTGCACCCCCAACGTTCGAATTCTCAGCCAACTCACCAGCCACCTACCAATCGACTGCCCCCAGGGCAATCGACTGGTCCCATGCTGAGACCCTTCTGTGAGTTTCATCAGTCGACTGCTCTCAGGCCAGTCGACTGGTCTACTCACATACCTAAGGTTACCCTTCCCGAGTACATTCCACTCCGCACTCGAACCCTAGGATTTCCTGAGTACAATCACAACACTCGTACCCTCTCGACTCGACTGACTCCTCATCCGTAGCCTCGACTGTTGCCTTCGCGCCCTCTTCATCTTCGGCTCCCGTCCCTCGGATGCACGCAAGCCTCCAGCTTGCCTCCATGCCATCCTTCACGCATACCTCGAAGTCCGCGCCCCTCAGCTCATCGTCCCTGCTCTCCAAGGTCTCTCGGGTGCACACAAGCCTCCAGCTTTCTCCATGCCACCCTTCACCGTACCAAGGCCGTCCAGTCAAGTCCATATGTGTAACCTGTACAACCTGCACACTCAACATACACATATTAGAATACAAGGGTAAACCTAACTTAAACCCTTTGCCCAAACATCAAAACACTTGGTCACGCCAGACTAAAGATTGCCTCAACAGTTTCATCAAGTGTCTCAGCCCTCACGAAGTCCTCTTTAAATAGAACTTAGTCTGAAACCCTCACCACCAATCGACTGCTCCAAGGGCAGTCGACTGCTCCCAGGGCAGTCGACTGCTCCCAGTGTTAGATGTGTATACTGAAAGACATTCTTCTTTTATATATATGAACATCTGTATTTTGAAAAGAGAATCACAACCACACTAGGTGCCTGTTTATATTAGTACATGCATGAAGTCCAATTACTTTGCATTGTAGATAACATGGTGTGTGGTATCACACGGAAGATCATGTTATCAGTTCCTTGCTTAGTATAAATAGAGGCCCACAACCGAGATGGAATTGGACAACCCATCGGAATTGTTGTAGTGTAATTAGGTGTGGTTGGTCTTGATTATAGGATTACACTAGTGTGCTTTGAGCACATTGAGTAGGACCAAAACACGAGGTTATCCAATTTGTACTGACTCGATAATTGGATAGGACCTCAGACTTTATTATGGAGTACGATCCCTTAATCCCGATATAATAATGGGCATATATTATTAACTATTATTTCTTTAATTTACCAATAGGTGAGATCTATTATGTTAGATCGATAGGCCCGGTAAGTTGGGAGATAATATTAATAATATGATGTGTCGTTGATTATTAACGGAATCTGTATCCTGGTGAGTCGGGTTGATGATGCCCCCTTGATGAGCTCGAAAGGTTCATCATGCTAAACCATGCAGGTGGATTTGATCTGACATGGTGATAAGGTCGAGTGGTACTTGTCAAGGATCCAGAAGTTAATTAATTTAAATTGTTAGTAATTTAATTAATTAATGGGCATTCGAAATCTTAAACACAGGGGGATGGATGACTTGTAATAAGTGGAGTCCATATGTAAATATGGGGGTTGATGAGGTAATTCAATGAGGGTCCTTTAGTGGAATGAATCCTCATTAATGGATCGGATTTGGATCCATTAGCAGGGCAAGATTCAACTCCTCCTCATGGTCCCTATCGTAGCCCTATATATACCC
>JAGFNQ010006374.1:153550-220898 GCA_024364735.1 Boesenbergia rotunda
TAGGAAACCCACCAAGCCATACCCAACAATTGGTATCAGAGCTGAGGTTTCCGGCTTTGTGTGTTTGAGGATTGGTTAATTTTTTGCATTTTCATACATTTTATTTAGCTGGATGATATGTGGATGTGCGTAGGCTAACTTTGTGTTGCAGGCACGAGATTCCAACTTGTCATGGCCAAATAATGATTGTGTGAATGGTTTTGCAAATTATTGTAATTAATAAATCCTGGGTATGACGTACGATACGACTGGAGGCCATTAGAGACAAGGCCATGAAGTTTGGAAAATTTAGGAATTTTCTATTTTTCATATGTTGTTATGTGCTTGGTTGTGTGGTTGTGCTAGTAAAATTCCTCGAGATAAATTACTAAGTGGGAGAGGGACTCGAAGGGTCCCACGGCTTCCATTCAATTCGATAAGTGATGCGAACAAGTCTGCGTGTCGGCTCTGAGTGCCTTCCTCCCCATCGGATGGACTTGTTCTGCGGATCACTGGGTCGAAAAAGACTATAGAAAATTGTTAAAGAGCGTGTGTACTTCCCCATCGAAGGCACATAATCAGAGATAATTTTCTTAGTGTCGTGTAATGGTGAACACTTAGATGCGAATAATAGTATCCTCCCCATCGGAGTCACTGCTATTATTTTGCAGAGCCGAAGTGGACCAACTATTAATCTTACTTGTCAAAAAGTTAGGTTGACAAGATAGTAAGATTAATGGGTAAAACCTCCTCTTACGAATGTGGAAATTCGTATACGTCCACACCATCGTGGCATGCGAATTTCTCGTGTTAGGTGTTGGTTGATTTCGAAAATTTATTGTTGTGAGGAATCAATTTATTTTCGATTTCTAAAGTAGTGTGTGTGTGATTCTCAGGATTTTCAAAATGACTTTAACCCACTAGCTACAATACTTAAGGAGAATAAACTTACTGACCCAACTATATTGACTGGAAGAGAAACCTTGACATAGTCCTTACGGCTGAAGAGTACAAATTGTGCTCACCGAAAAATGTCCTGATAAGCCTAGCGACAATTCTGGTGAAGGGCAGAAGGAGCATTACAAGAAATGGGTTAAGGCAGATGAGATGGCGCGTGTTACATTCTGGCATCCATGTCGAATGTATTGCAACATCAGCATCAGGCCATGCCCACTGCTTGTGATATGATGTTGAACCTTCAGGAGCTTTTCGGGCACCAAGTTCGTGCCGCTAGGCAGCTGGCGATGAAGAATCTGATGATGACCACTATGGTCGAAGGGACACCCGTGAGGATCATGTCCTAAAGATAATGACCCACCTCAATGAGATTGAGGTTCTTGGAGGATCTATCGACGGGGAATCCCAGGTCGATATAATACTCCAATTCTGCCTAAGAGTTTTGAGCAGTTCGGCTCAACTATAACATGAATAAGATGAGTATACGTTGGGGAACTCCTGGGAGAACTCCAGCGGCAGAAGGGCTCTTTCATCAGAACTGCACCTTGGAACTCAAAGGGTTTTCTTCTTGCCGAAAGGCAGGAAGAAGAAGAAACAAGGAGGGTTCAAGAAGGCAGCTACATGCTAGGGACCAGGACTAGGAGAAGAAGCCGAAAGCAAAGTACTGCATTGGATATTAGAAGGCGAACTGTCCCCGTTGTCAAAGACAAAGTATATCTTTTCTTTTGTCGTTGTAACATGCTTAGCGGATGTTATCTACCGGTACCTGGTGGGTAGATACGGATGCCACTACACATGTCTGCAATTCTTTGCAGGGGTTCCAGGAAGCCCCAACGACTAGCTAAAGAAAAAAAAATCGTCTACAGGGGAATGCTACGGAGGTGGCTACTATTGCAGTGGGGGTTATTTATTTGTCTTTAGAAGATAAAGTTTTGATTTTAAGATTGCTTTTATGTACCTAATATTTAGAAAGAACTTTGGTTCAGTTTCTGAAATAAATGATATTCTATTGCTTTTTATGAAAAGTGGAATCGAAAGATTATCTATTCAGGTACATTGATAGGCAATTGGTACACATTAGAACCAATGTCTTCCATGATGAAAATAGTAACTAATAGCTCATCATCTAACCAAAGTAGGAGAAAGGTTCCTTCCGAGATGAACCAAACATACCTTTGACGTCTAAGGCTTGGTCTTATTAACCTTAGTAAGATTCAAAGGTTGATAGCCAATGGGCCCTCGAGTTCATTAGTGGTGGGAGACTTCTCTAACTTTGAATCTTACTTGGAAGGTAAGACGACCAAGAGGTCTTTCAAGGTCGAGGGGTATAGAGCCAAAGATATGTTAGACATGGTTCATTCTGATTAGTGTGGTCCTATGCCTATCCAGGATAGAGGTAGCTTTGAATACTTCGTGAGACGAATATTCAAAGTTATGGATATGCGTTTACTTGATGGCCGCAAGTCTGAATCTTTGATTAGTGCAAAGAATTCAAGACGATTGTGGAGAAACATCAAGGTAACAGCATCAAGACACTACGATCGGATCGTGGTGATGGGTATCTCTTGGGAAATATTAGGACTTACTTATCAGATACTGGGATTCAATCCCAATTGACTGTAGCCGGTACGCCCAACAGAACGGTGCAGTAGAGTGAAGGAAAAGAGCTGCTCTGAGTTGCCGGATTCGTTCTGGGGATATGTTCTGGAAACGACAGCGTACATACTTGATACCATCTAGGTTAGTGCCTCCTACTTTCATAGAAGAGTAGACTGGGCGAAAGCCAAGTCTAAGACAACTTCAGACATGGGATAGCTCAGCATATGAGCTGAGAGGGGATACTGATAAGATTGGAATCTCGTGCGCTTGTTCGTAGGCTATCGTAGAAGAACGAAAGGTGGTTCTATAGTTCTAAGGATCAGAGGGTAATCGTTGGGACGAATACCAGATTCTTAGAAGAAGACTATGTGATGAACCACAAGCCCATTTGTAGACTAGTTCTTGAAAAATTAAGAGGGGATGTTCTGACCTTAGTACCAACTGTACAAGAAGAAATACCACAAGTCACTGCACCGCGTGTCACAGAAGATACACAGGTAGTGCCCTGTCATAGTGGGAGCGTTGTTAGTCAACCTACAGAATTCATGTTCTTGGGAGAGTCTTTGGACTTGATCCCTGGCTACCATGAATCATGATCCCTAGACATATGACAAGGAACATCCCTTTGAAGTGGTAAATCCGGTCATATGGATTTGTTCAAAGGACGGATGAGAGTTGTGTATGTAAAAAATGTGACGGAAACGTAGTGGTATTCTTGTACTATACGTAGATAATATTTTATCAGTTGGCAACAATGACAAATTTTATCAGACGTAAGGGTATGGTTGTCCAAACAGATGATATGAAGAACTTAGGAGAAGCAGGACACATCCTTGGCGATCAAAGTTCTAAGCGATCACCAGGAAGGATGTTGTGCTTATCCCAAGCTTTATATAGAGACAGTGTTTTAACTCGTTTTAGCATGGAAACCTCCAAGAAAAGTTTTGAACTTTTCAGCTATGGAGCACTCTATCCAAAGAGATATGTTTAGATTATCAAAGGAGATAGAGCAGGTAATGGCGGTTCCTATAGCACCGATTAAAGGAAGCCTCATGTATGCTAAAAATAAGACCGGATATCTATTTTGTCATGGGCATGATTAGCAGATATCAGTGTAACCCAGGTCAAGGAAATTAGATTGCGGTAAAAGCTTATATTGGTGCCTGAGAAGGACTAAGACCAATTCCCTATGGGTTATACGTATATAGACTTCCAGTCGGATAGGGGCAAACGTAAGTATTCCTCGGGGTTTTGTGTTTACTTTTAGGAGGTAGAACTGTAGTTGGAGGAGTGTCGCGCAGCAACTGCGTGATGGACTCCACCATGGAAGCTAAGGAAGTGGCAGTCTTTGTGACGGCCAAAAGGAAACTATATGGTTCAGGAACCTAAGATGGACTTCGATGTGATTCCTGGTTTGCTCAAAGCTATCACATTCTTTTGTGATGAACAAATGGTGCAGTTGCAAACTCGAAGGAATTACGAGCCCATGAGGCGAGTAAACACATAGAGCGCAAGTACCTCCCAGGAGAGGAAAAGCTGTAGTTGCCTAGATTACATCAGAAGGCAACCTGGGAGATCTTTTCACTGAGCCTTGATAGTGAAAGCTTTAGGCATGTGGAGGATCAGGGAGTCAGATGTATGGCATTTTGAGGGCAGCAAAGTCTTTAAGTATAAGTGGGAGATTGTTAGATGTGTATACTGAAAGACATGCTTCTTTTATATATATGAACATCTTTATTTTGAAAAGAGAATCACAACCACACTAGGTGCCTGTTTATATTAATACATGCATGAAGTCCAATTACTTTGCATTGTAGATAACATGGTGTGTGGTGTCACACGGAAGATCATGTTATCAGTTCCTTGCTTAGTATAAATAGAGGCCCACAACCGAGATGGAATTGGACAACCCATCGGAATGGTTGTAGTGTAATTAAGTGTGGTTGGTCTTGACCATAGAATTGTACTAGTGTGCTTTGAGTACATTGAGCAGGACCAAAACCCGAGGTTATCCAATTTGTACTGACTCAATAATTGGATAGGACCTCAAGATATTATTATGGAGTACGATCCCTTAATCCCGAAATAATATCGGGCATATATTATTAATTATTATTTCTTTGATTTACCAATGGGCGAGATATATTCTGTTAGATCGATAGGCCCGGTAAGTTGGGAGATAATATTAATAATATGATGTGCCGATGATTATTGACGGAATCCGTGTCCTGGTGAGTCAGGATGATGATGCCCCCTTGATGAGCTCAAAAGGTTCATCGTGCTAAACCCTGCAGGTGGATTTGATCCAGCACGATGATAAGGTTGAGTGGTACTAGTCAAGGATCTAGAGGTTAATTAATTTGAATTGTCAGTAATTTAAATTAATTAACGGGCATTCGATATCTTAAACACGGGGGGATGGACGACTCGTAATAAGTGGAGCCCATATGTAAATATGGGGGTTGGTGAGGTAATTCAATGAGGGCCCTTTAGTGGAATGGATCCTCATTAATGGACTGGGTCCATTAGCAGGCCAAGATCCAACTCCTCCTCATGGTCCCTACTGTAGCCCTATATATACCCCATGGTGGCATGGAACCAAGTTGATGATTGATGAATTAATCTTAAAGAACACAAGAAACCTAATCTCTTCTCTCCTCCTCTTTCTCTCTCTCTACGGCACCGAACTCCACGGGCAACCTGCATGCAAAATTGGCAACGTTCTATGCAATTAAGAAATTGCAAACGTTCTTTGCAATTACTTTGCAATTAAGAAATTGCAAACGTTCTTTGCAATTAAGAAATTGCAAACGTTCTTTCCAATTACTTTGCAATTAAGAAATTGCAAACATTCTTTGCAATTAAGAAATTGCAATTATAAAGGAGGCAGCCAATTCTCCGATTGGAGAATTAATCCTTCAAGTTGCATGGCATGCGTCTTCTCCCTGCTTAGAAAAGAGAAGGGCGCCGGCATCTCCATGCATGGAGTTGGGCGCCGGCTTCTCTCTGCTTGGAGAAGAGAAGGGTGCAGGCTTCTCCAAGTTTGGAGTTGGGCACCGGCTTCTCGATGCTTGGAGTCTGGTGTCGGCTTCATCAGTACGAGGAGAAGGGCACAGGTAGTGCCGGGCTCATCTGTGCGAGGAGAAGGGCGCCGGCGGCGCCGGCTTCATCCGTACGTGGAGGAGGGACCTAGGGTACTGGATGCAGACTGTGGAGGAGTAGCTTATAGAGTTTGTCTTGATGTAACTCACAGTTCGGGCGCCGGTAATGGAGGAGAAGAATAGTAAGGTTTTGTGTTTAGATTATCTTCTTCCTAGGAGTGGCCGGCGGCATCCCTTTGGTTAGGGATTGGTTGGCGCAAGGAGAAAGGATCAACTTGGTGACCACGGTTCTTGGTAGATCGTCACCCACATGATGTCCAAGAGGGGAGGGTCATACGGTAGAAGATCGTAAGGTAACGGAAGGTATATTCTTCCCTGGCTCCTTATGTTCTTATTTTGTGCCTTACTTATTTGCCTCATCATTTCATGTTTGTTATTTAATTATTTTGATTGTGAATCATAGTCAATAATTATTTAACTGGACCCCGACCATAAACATAAAAGCCGGCGATCAACTCGTCGCCTTTTCCGCGGTCGATCGGTCGAGCAAATTGCAAGACCAATTTTGGTAATTGGCTAAGTTGCAATTTGAATCGTTCGATACGGCACGAGACGGTCGATGGGAAATGACTATCTATTCAGGTTAAATTTTTTAATCCGTAGGCATAGAGAGGTCTCTCTCGGATCGACCAGGTATCCGCATAGGAAACCCACCAAGCCATACCCAACAGTTTGGAAATCTCGGTGAGTGAAGCCGGGTCCTGGTGAGTGAAGCCAGGTTAACTGAAGTCCTAGTGAGTGAAGCTGGGCATGGAGTCTTGGTCCGAGGGGTCAAGCACGAGTCGGAGATGGGTCGGAGGTTGGTTCTCTTGACTTAGAGTGGGTTTGGCCTTGCCCGGATCGGTCTGGTGAATGATCAGGGAAGTTGGCACGGAGTTCCTTCTTGGATCGGTCTAGTGACCGATCCAACGATGTATGATCAGTCTGGTGACCGATCAAGGAGCTTCCAGTAACTTTGGCAAACCTACTAATTGGCTCCTGATCGGTCTGGTGACCGATCAGGGAGAAACCTTGACTGATCAATCTGAACGATCAACTGTCGCAAGGTTTCTCACCCTGACCGATCAGGATGGAGCCTGATCGGTCTGGTGACCGATCAGCTGGTCTGGTGACCGATCAGCCAGTGTATTTCAGGTGGGATTGTGGCAAGCTGATTACTGGATCGGTTTGGTGACCGATCTGGTGACCGGTCAGGGTGATCGATCATACAAGCTTGCGATCCCATGTTTCTCACTGGGGACCGATCAGGCTGGAGCCTGATCGGTCTGGGATCATCCTGAATGGTCTGGTGGCTGATCACTTTAATTCAAACGCCTGTCAGACGCTCTGATCATGTATGCTTTCACTGATACTCTACTGATGTCACTTTGATCTTCTCTGCTATTACTGATATAAGTTTGATTTCATTTGCTAATCCTCTGATTGAGTGTGTAGGTGACAGAGATGACTTCAAACATTGAAGGATGGTCAACTGAGTTCTTTCCATGTATCAGTTTTGGCGGTTTCTACGTCTCAGGTTGCAACGGCTGCAGGAGCTGCTGACTGGGGCTCGGCTGAGGGAAGCTCAGGGGTCCAGGAGTGGCCAGAGTAGTTGGGCAGTGGCAGTGAAGCAACTGGTAAGCTGCAGTGGAGCGTCTGGTGGCTGGCGATGTGAGCTGCAGAGGCCAGATGCTTAAAATACCTGAGAAGTGGAATTGTTGTTAGAGTTGTTGTTGTTGGTTGTTAGAGCTCACGAAATCACTTACTGCTACGACAACTCTTGTGCTCTTGCGACATCGTCGATTCATCTCTAAAGCAACCTCTGTTACTTGAGCATTTGGAAGAAGAACCAGGAAGCTTGGCGAGTCCATCAGCGAGAAGACACGAAGAAGGAGTTTCTTGCGTGAGATCTGTGCTGGGTGGAACTCATTGAGAAGTTTGCTTGGGTTCTTGCTGTCCTAAGTGCTCTGTAAGATCCTTCTTGTGTTTCATTGTGCTTAAACCTTTATCTCTGTTGAAACGCTGTGGAGAGGTTACTCCACCGAGAAGGAGGTTGCATTATATCTGGTGTTCACTGGGGCTTGATCTGCCGACGATCAAGGGATCGTCCACCTTAAGGGCACGCCAAGGAGTAGGGGCAAGTTATTCCCGAACTTTGTAAATCCTCTTGTTAGCGTTCTCGTGTTTGCTTTTAACTTAGGTTTAAATTCTGTACACTCTGTTTTTGTTTGCTTCCGCTGTGCTACTAAACATTTAAGTGCAGAAAACTTGAAAAGTGCTAAGTTTCGGAGTCTGGCTACATTCACCGCCCCCCTCTCTAGCCATCCAAGGTCCAACAGAAGGATGACACGGAATGTAAGTCGACAGGCTCAGTGCATCCGAGGGACGCGGAGGTCTATGGAAGAGTACACTAGTGGAGTGGGATGGATGCGCGCGACATCCGAGGGACATGAAGTCGGGAGGAAGACTATTTGAGGTGAAGGCTAGAGTCGTGTTTGGGTGAACCTAACTCTGGTTGGCCAAAAATCACACAAGCTGAAGAAGGGTAGAAAAGCCAACGCGAATGTTGACTTTGACCAACAGGTCAACTAAAATGCCTTAGTTAATGTGTGATACGCCTCAACTAAAAGTTTCAGCTTTGCGTAAAAGTTCACTAAGGCACCTCAGTTTGAACCCAAGGTGCCACAGATCAAGACTGAGGCACCTCAGGATAGAACTGAGGCCTCAGAAGAGAGCTTATCAACAAGTTACCGTTAACGCCCGTGGATAAAACTATATCCATCTGAAGCACCTCAGATGACATCTGAGTTGCTTCAGGTCCACATTAGCATAACAGTAATATTGAGTTTCAGACTATAAATAGCCCCAAAAAACTAGGATTAAAAATCAACAATTGTACACTATTTTCCTAGTCTTTTTTCTGAGCCTTCCGACTTCTGTAAGAGGCTTCTCCTCCTACAACCAAGGTGATCTTTTTAGTGCAGCTTTCAACTACCTTAGATTAACAATCATCTTGGTTGCAACTAAGTAAATAGTAGTCTCGCCATTTTAGTTGTTATTATTGATTATGTCTTTTAACTGCTAATACCTAACTTCTATTTTTGTAAAAGAAGCAAAAGATTTACTTCTAGCATGTAGGGTAATTCACCCCCCCCCCCTTGCCGGTTTGCCAACAGTTCTACAAGTGATATTAGAATGAGGCTCGCTTTTGAAGGACTAACCGCTTGATAAAGCAACAAGACGATGGTCAGATATAGGATTTAATCGCCCAAATTCAAAGGAGACTTCGCCATATGAAAAAAGAAGATGGAGGTATGTTTTAGAACTGATTTTGAGATATTACTAATAATAAAATATGATTTTGAAGTGCTCATAGACAAGAACGACAAGATAAAATAAAAACGTATCTCTGGAGTAAGAAGTAAGAGTCAGATTCTGTAGCCAATGCCAATGTAGAGTTCCACCTACTAACAATACTACCACCTCAAAAAGTCAACCGTATCGGCAGACACACCTCGACAAAAGAACTCTTGGAGAAATTCCTAGAACTTCATGAAGGCACATCAGAAGTTAAGTTAGCAAGAAGAGACCTCCTCCGGAATCACCTAACCAATCTCCGAATTAAGGAAGGAGAAACATTGGCCAAACTTCAAGCAAAGATAAAAGAATTGATCTTCGGACTCACCAACCTCAACGAATCAGTAATAAATCGTGACTCAATCTGATACACTCTAACAAGATGGTAGGATCTTGGGTTGCTCCCGGTCGGGCATCCTCAGCACCTCGGCTACATCATAGGCATTTTCTACACATCTTAGGAAGACCATATAGGTTGATATCTAGCATGAAGTCTAGTTGGGAATGCGGATCCTGATAACTTGCTGAAGACCAGATGGGGGATCTAGCAGGAAGGTCTGGTGGGTCAAGAGTCGAGTAACTTATTAGAAAAAGCGCGCATTGGTACACCGATACCATGGTACAATGTCAAGGCCTAAAGAGAAAGTTGATTATTATTTTCAAGTATACAAGTATATGTGTGAGTGTTTCTTTTATTAGTAAGTGTTTTTAGTTCATGTGTAATTTGATACATTGCAAAGTTTCTTGTAAAGTTTTTGTAATTAAACATGCTTGTAATTTTCATGTGTAAGTGTTTTTAGTTCATGTGTAATTTGATACATTGCAAGCATGATAAAGTATTTCAAGTTGTAAGCATGTTTAGTTGTAAGTATTCTGAGCAAGTAAAGTTTTTAAAGCATTCCTTGAAATGAGCATGTTTAGTATCGATATGTGATTTTTGTGAGTAGGGATTTACTTACTAAGCATTGTGCTTACTAGTTGCATTTTCCTTCTATTGCAGACAAAGGAAAAGAAAAGGTGTAAGTTGGGAGGCGACAGGACTTGCATTGGTGCTCAGTGGCGGTGGAACCGTGGAAGAGTGTTTGGGTTGAGTATTAGTAAAGTTAAATGTTTAGAAACATATAGTTTCATGTCTTAGTTGTGTTGAGTATGAATAACCTATTTTAATTTCGCATGAAGTCAAGAATTGGTACAAACTTTAGCCTAAAGTTATATAGATTTTCATAACTTGTTAAATCTCGCAAAAGTCCTAATTTCAAGTTTATGGATTCGTTTTGATTGGCTAAATTGTTTAGAAAACTAGTATAGAGTATAGAAATGGTGTCATGATTTTGTATGGCTCGAAAGTATAGGTTTGGTGGAGTTTTGAAATAAGGCTTCGAATCTGAAAATCAGGTTTTCAGACTTACCAGTCGACTGGTACAGTACCAGTCGACTGCCCTATCGAACAGTCGCTTCTGTTCGATGCACCAGGTAACTGCCAAAGGACAGTCGCCTGGGACCAGTCGACTGCCATATAGCAGTCGACTGATACCCGTAAGCTGAGTTGGGCAAGGCAAGTTTCAATAAGTATTTTCTTACGAGTTTTGGAGAAAAAAAGTGTGACCTGGTATCATGCATGACTATTAAAGTTAGAATATCATCACTTTTAGATAGATTAAAAAGAAAAAAAAGATTTCCGCATTTTTAGTCGTGCATTAGAGTCGAGAAGTAGATAAAGGTAACGATCCGTCTAAGGTAGAGAAGGCGGGTCGTCACAGAGTGGTATCAGAGCAAAGTTCCATCCTTCCGCCACACTAACATCAAGCATCAATCCTGCCGCCTGCCAAGTAAGAAGTTCATATGTTATAGTTTTGCATGCTTTTCATTATTGACTGCTAGTATCAGTAAGTGCATGATGAAGAAGTTCATATGTTATAGTTTTGCATGCTTTTTATTATTGACTGTTAGTATCAGTAAGTGCATGATGAAGAAGTTCATATGTTGTAGTTTGTATACTTTTCATTATTGACTGCTAGTATCAGAAAGTGAAAGATGATAAGGAAGTATGTTAGTTTTATTATATACTAATATGTGCATAGAGATAGTGAAGTAAGTTAGTAAGAGATAATAAGCATTTATTTCTTATTTATTTTCTGTACACCATAGAGCAAGAGAGATGGCAAGAGGACGTCCCAGAATTGTCCGCAACGAGGAGCAAGCTCCTAGAGAACAGGAGTCAACTAAGTCAGTACCACCCACAGATCTTCAAGGAGTGGTGGCCCAGCTTCAGAGGCAACTTGCTGAGCAGCAGCAAGTCATTGCTACCTTGATGGCTAATCAGCAAGCCACCCCTGTTGCCACGCCAGTGGCGCCAGTGGCACAAGTAGTGACACTAGCGGTGACAGAGACTCCCCCAGTACCTCTGACAAGAGAAGTGAGACAGGAAGCATATCTGATCCAGTGGCAGAGACTGAAGCCCGAGAATTTTTCTGGCACAAGTGAACCATGGGATGCTCAGGCATGGTTCAAAACGGTGGAAAGTATAATGGAGTTACTGGACTGGCCCGAGGTGGAGAAGATAAAGTGCACATCCTTCTGCCTTACTGGAGATGCTAGGATGTGGTGGGAAAGAGTGAAAGCTAAGAGGAATATGAATCAGATGACCTGGGCTGACTTTGAAGCAGAATTTCTGGAAGAGTACTTTCACATGAAAGTGACAAACAAGAACTATGATGAATTTACTGAGTTCCGTCAAGGAGATCTGACTGTAGATGAAGCAGTGAAGAAATTCAATCGACTAGCTCGCTTGTGCCCAGAGCTAGTTAGTACTGAGAAGGAGAGAGTTAGGCTGATGCTCAAGATGCTGAGGCCCCAGATAGCTTTGAACGTGGCCGGCAGTGGTAACAGACCACAAACTTCAGAGGAGTTAGTGAGTAGTGCTTTGATCACTGAGCACTACTTAAACAGTATAAGGGTTACACGGGCGCAACAACAACAGACCTCAGCTCAGAAGTCCCAAGGGAGTACACAGAATCAACAGAACTGGAAAGGGAATTCAAGCAAGAGAAAGCAAGGGGACCAGAAGACTTCTGAGGGAAATAAAGGAGGCACCTCAAGCAAGCAGCCTAAGTATCCTCCTTGCCCAAAGTGTGGAAAGACACATCCTGGAGCGTGTCATCAGGGCATGAGTGGATGCCATATATGTGGAGCAGAGGGACACATGATGAAGGCTTGCCATAACAAGTCAAGTGTTGGAGCTTGCTATATATGTGGAGTAGTAGGGCACATGGCCAAGGCTTGTCCTAAAGCAAAGCAACCTCCACCACAGTTTCTTCAGTACGGAGGTGGACCTGCTCAGCTGCACCAGATGCAGCCAGTTATGGAGGGACCTTATTACAGCCAGATGAGGATGGAAGCCCCACCAGCCACAACCAATGCCAGGATTTTCTCCATTAGCAAGGAAGATGTGGCAAATGCTCCTACTGTGGTCACAGGTCGAATACTCATCTCATCTCAGTATGCTATTGTGTTATTCGATACTGGGGCAACCCATTCTTTTGTATCTATACTATTCTCTAAAAAGCTAGGGATCCCACCAGAGAGTTTAAATCCGGAGTTTCTAATAACTCTACCATCAGGAGAAGTTATGGCCTCTACTCAGAGGCTAAGGGCAGTACCAATCTGGATTTCCAACCGAGAGCTCTACAGTGACTTGGTAGTCCTGGAGATGAAGGATTACGATGTCATTCTAGGGATGGACTTCTTGAGCAAGTACAATGCTTCTATAGACTGCCGCAAGAGAAAAGTCAAGTTCACACCAGAAGCAGAACCTTCATTTGAGTTTATTGGAGACCCAAGGAGAAAGACAAAGAGGTTCCTATCTACCTTGCAAGCTCAGAGAATGTTAGAGAAGGGGTGCTCTGGTTTTCTAGCTCATATAGTGGATGCAAGTCAAGGAGAAGGATTGAAGAGAGAAGAAGTGAGGGTAGTCTGTGACTATCCTGAAGTGTTTCCTGAAGAGTTACCAGGACTCCCTCCCAATCGGGAAATTGAGTTTGAAATTGAGTTGGCCCCAGGAACCAACCCAATTTCGAAAGCACCTTATCGCATGGCGCCAGCAGAACTGAAAGAATTGCAAGAACAATTGCAAGAGCTGCTTGACAAGGGTTTCATCCGCCCTAGTCATTCACCTTGGGGAGCTCCTGTACTGTTCGTCAAGAAGAAAGATGGATCTATGCGAATGTGCATAGATTATCGAGCTTTGAATAAAGTAACCATCAAGAACAGATATCCTTTGCCAAGGATCGATGATTTGTTTGATCAGCTGAAGGGAGCTACAGTGTTCTCCAAGATAGATCTGCGATCAGGTTACCATCAGCTCAGAGTGAAGGAGAGTGATGTGCCAAGGACTGCTTTCAGCACAAGATATGGGCACTATGAGTTTGTGGTTATGCCCTTTGGAGTGACAAACGCCCCTGCGACGTTTATGGATCTAATGAATAGAGTATTCAAGGATTTTCTGGACAAGTTCGTTATTGTCTTCATTGATGATATCCTAGTGTATTCAAAGACTCAGAAAGAACATGAAGAACACCTGAAGATAGTGTTGCAAACCTTACACCAAAAGGAGTTGTACGCCAAATTCTCAAAGTGTGAGTTTTGGCTTGATCAGGTGGCCTTCCTAGGCCACATTATTTCCAAGGAAGGTATTATGGTAGACCCAGCCAAGATTGAAGCAGTTAGTAACTGGAGTCAACCAAAGAATGCTAGTGAGATCAGAAGTTTTCTGGGTTTGGCAGGGTACTACAGAAGGTTTGTGGAGGACTTTTCAAAGATAGCTTCACCACTTACAGCCCTTACCAGAAAGAATAAGAAGTATGAGTGGACTGAAGACTGCGAGCAGAGTTTTCTTGAGTTGAAGAAGAGACTGACAAGCGCTCCTATCCTTACAGTACCCGAAGGTGATAAGAGCTTTGATGTATACAGTGATGCATCAAAGCTAGGACTAGGAGCAGTCCTTATGCAAGAAGGCAAAGTCATAGCTTATGCTTCCAGGCAACTCAAGGACTATGAAAAGAATTACCCTACTCATGATCTGGAGTTGGCAGCTGTAGTCTTTGCTCTAAAGATATGGAGGCATTACCTGTATGGAGTGCAGTGTAAGATTTATACAGATCACCAGAGTTTGAAATATTTCTTCACTCAGAAAGACCTCAATATGAGACAGCGAAGGTGGCTCGAGTTAGTGAAGGACTATGACTGTGAGATTCTTTACCACCCTGGTAAGGCAAATAGAGTAGCAGATGCACTGAGTAGAAAGACTTGTGCCACTTTGATGTCCTTATCATCATTGGCACCACCATTACAGAAGGAGATAGTAGAGTATGGAGTGGAGATTATTGATGGACAGCTAGCCCTATTGACACTAGAGTCAACTTTGCTTGAAGAGATACAGAAAGAGCAAGCTAGGGATTCTGATATCCAAAGGATCACGCAGGAGATGCAAGAAGGAGAGAGTAAGGAGTTTAGAGTATCTGACAGTGGGATACTCTACTATGGTGACCGTTTATGTGTCCCCAATCATGAAGAGCTGAGAAAGAAGATTCTTGAAGAAGCCCATGGAACTCCCTACTCAATGCATCCTGGTTCCACTAAGATGTACCAGGATTTGAAAGGAAAGATTTTGGTGGTCAGGGATGAAGAGAGACATAGCTAAGTATGTCAGCACCTGCCTGACATGTCAGAGAGTTAAAGCAGAACACCAGAGACCAGGAGGTGTCCTACAGCCCATTCAGATTCCAGAGTGGAAATGGGAAGACATAGCCATGGATTTCATAGTTGGTTTACCAAAGACAACTAATGGCTATGATGCTATTTGGGTGATAGTAGACAGATTGACCAAGTCTGCCCACTTTTTGGCAATCAGAGTGTCTTACTCAATTGAAAAGTTAGCTCAATTATATGTGCAGGAAGTGATCCGACTACACGGAGTCCCGAAGACCATTATCTCTGATAGGGATGGTCGTTTCACTTCACACTTTTGGGAGTGTGTACAGACAGCGTTAGGCACCAAACTGAAATTCAGCACAGCTTTCCATCCCCAGACTGATGGACAGACAGAGAGAGTGAATCAGGTTCTAGAAGATATGCTCAGAGCTTGTGCATTGGACTTCAAGGGCAGTTGGTGCAAGTATTTATGTTTAGCTGAGTTTGCCTACAACAACAGTTACCAAGCCACTATTGGTATGGCACCCTATGAAGCTCTTTATGGTAGGAAGTGCAGATCTCCCTCTGTTGGTATGAAGGTAGTGAGAAGAAAGAAATGGGGTCACAGACTGATCTCATAGATGATACCACAGAAGCTATAAGGAGTATCCGCCAGAGGATAGAGACTGCTCAGAGTAGGCAGAAGAGCTACGCCGATGTACGCCGTAGGCCGTTAGAGTTTGAAGTTGGGGATACAGTTTTCCTCAAAGTAGCTCCTATGAAGGGTGTGATAAGATTTGGCAAGAAAGGCAAGCTAAGTCCTCGATACGTAGGACCCTACCCAGTGACGAAAAGAGTTGGCAAAGTAGCTTATGAGTTGGAGCTACCCTCAGAGATGTCAGCAATACACAATGTGTTCCATGTCTCAATGCTAAAGAAGCATATCCCAGATGCCAACCAAGTGATTGAGCCACAGATGGTACAAGTGCATGAAGATCTCAGTTATGAAAGTCGACCTATTCAGATAATAGATCGAGCAGTTAAGAAGCTGAGGAATAAAGAGGTACCATTAGTGAAAGTGTTATGGCTGAATCAGAAGCATGAAGAGGCAACTTGGGAAGCAGAAGATAGCATGAGGCAAAAGTATCCGGAGCTGTTCTAAGTTCGAGGACGAACATTTTATAAGGTGAGGGGGATTGTAATACCCAGTACTTTTCATATATATTAATAGGAATTTTACTGAATTTTTCTAGTATTTTTAGAAATTAAATAGGAGGAGAAAAGGAAGAAATTTTAGGCTGGGAAGTTGACTGTTCAGGGTATCAGTCGACTGCTACCTTGGCAGTCGACTGGTGCCGCGGGAGAGAAAGAAAAAGAAAGAGTTAAGTGGTCGTGGAGAGATTTGATCCCGCGACCTCTCCGGTTCAGGGCTAAAGCAGAAACCAGCTGGGCTAGGGTATCAAGCACAGAAAAGGAAGGAGAGAAATAATGTTGTAGTGTAATTAAGCCTTTTCATTAAGAGGTATATTAAGCCACTTAAGTCGCGTGAAAACCCTGGGAGAAGCCGTAGCCGCGCGCGTGAGAGAGGAAGAGAGGCGAGGAGAGGAGGCGAATTCAAGGGTTCTTCTTCTTCTTCTTCTTCTTCACCTTCCCCCTTGAGTAGAGAAGACCTAGGATTGCTTCCTAGGGCTAAAGGTGGAAGCTTTTCACAAGAAGGAGGGGAAAGGATTTCGTAGGGAGTTTTTCTCCCTGTTTTTGTGAGTTTTCTTCAAGACCGATGTAAGTAAATCGCTCACCTGCAATAGGAGTAGTTTCGTTTCGAAATTCTCATTGTAGAACCCTAGTTTTCGAAAAGTAGAAGCATGGTTAAGAGAATTTTGCTATTATATGTTTTAGCTATTAAAGTTGCATGTTTTAGCATGTTAGAAATTCAATTTGTTTGTATTGAATGTAAGTAGGCCAAGCATGATGAGTTTTTATACCTTTGAAAAGACCTAAAAGGGAATTTGAGTTAAGGAGCACACAAGATGCTCCATGGAAAGTTAAAGTGAGAAAAGTAAAGGTTTTTAGCATGCAAACATATGCAAAAATAAGTAAAGTGATAAGTTTAAGTATGGTAAGTAAGAAAAGTATTTTACTTTGAGAAAGAGACATGTACCGGGCAAATGTAAGGCCCATAGAAAGTTAGAAAGTAAAGTTCTAATGGGGTGCGGTGGCTAGCTACCTCGCAACTTATTAGAAAAAGCGCGCATTGGTACACCGATACCATGGTACAATGTCAAGGCCTAAAGAGAAAGTTGATTATTATTTTCAAGTATACAAGTATATGTGTGAGTGTTTCTTTTATTAGTAAGTGTTTTTAGTTCATGTGTAATTTGATACATTGCAAAGTTTCTTGTAAAGTTTTTGTAATTAAACATGCTTGTAATTTTCATGTGTAAGTGTTTTTAGTTCATGTGTAATTTGATACATTGCAAGCATGATAAAGTATTTCAAGTTGTAAGCATGTTTAGTTGTAAGTATTCTGAGCAAGTAAAGTTTTTAAAGCATTCCTTGAAATGAGCATGTTTAGTATCGATATGTGATTTTTGTGAGTAGGGATTTACTTACTAAGCATTGTGCTTACTAGTTGCATTTTCCTTCTATTGCAGACAAAGGAAAAGAAAAGGTGTAAGTTGGGAGGCGACAGGACTTGCATTGGTGCTCAGTGGCGGTGGAACCGTGGAAGAGTGTTTGGGTTGAGTATTAGTAAAGTTAAATGTTTAGAAACATATAGTTTCATGTCTTAGTTGTGTTGAGTATGAATAACCTATTTTAATTCCGCATGAAGTCAAGAGTTGGTACAAACTTTAGCCTAAAGTTATATAGATTTTCATAACTTGTTAAATCTCGCAAAAGTCCTAATTTCAAGTTTATGGATTCGTTTTGATTGGCTAAATTGTTTAGAAAACTAGTATAGAGTATAGAAATGGTGTCATGATTTTGTATGGCTCGAAAGTATAGGTTTGGTGGAGTTTTGAAACAAGGCTTCGAATCTGAAAATCAGGTTTTCAGACTTACCAGTCGACTGGTACAGTACCAGTCGACTGCCCTATCGAACAGTCGCTTCTGTTCGATGCACCAGGTAACTGCCAAAGGACAGTCGCCTGGGACCAGTCGACTGCCATATAGCAGTCGACTGATACCCGTAAGCTGAGTTGGGCAAGGCAAGTTTCAATAAGTATTTTCTTACAAGTTTTGGAAAAAGAAAGTGTGACCTGGTATCATGCATGACTATTAAAGTTAGAATATCATCACTTTTAGATAGATTAAAAAGAAAAAAAAGATTTTCGCATTTTTAGTCGTGCATTAGAGTCGAGAAGTAGATAAAGGTAACGATCCGTCTAAGGTAGAAAAGGCGGGTCGTCACAGGTACTGAGTAGATCAAGTGTCAGACTAACTTTTGAAACTAGTCCTAGGTACCCAGACGGGTAAAGGGTGACTTTGAGGTGCCAACTAATTTGGAGCTTCCCCCTAAATTGTAGACTGGGTGTCTAGGGTCAATGTAGTGGATGTCCCTTTTTGGGACATAAAGTTGATTCTGACCTACTTGCTTTGTTAGGTAAGTTTTCGGAACCCACGCTTTTCGTTGATTTTTACGGGGGCGGATAAAGGAGATAAAGGATCTTTGGGCTGATCCTAATTTATATCCTATCCCAGATTTATTGTACATGCCCTTTTGTGATCCAAGAATGAGGTCAAGGTTCTTGGATCGGGTTGTGAAAGTTGCTAGTAGATCCTTAAGTTTTAGGACTTCGCCCTTTAGAGTGGAGTTTTCAGTTTCAAGCTCAATTGTCTTTTGATTTTGAGTTTGTTCAGTTAATGTTCTGGTATTAATTAATTGCTCCTTAAGGTCTTGATTTTCCTTAAGGAGCTAGTCATTCCTAGATTCAGATGCAAGTAATTTTTTATTTAAAATGGAAATAATCTTAAAAAAAATTTCATTAACTGAATCTAAATATACCTTAGTCGAGTCGTCCGAAAAGAGTCCGATCTCTTGACTCGACTCGTATTCGGAATCTTCGTCGTGCTCCGAGTCTGACCCAGGTCCAGTTGCCATTAGCGCGAGGTAGCTTGTCTTCTTTGGTGGTTTATAGTCAGAGTCATCCGAACTCTCGTCCCAGGTGGCTTGAAGAGCCTTCTTCTTCTTGCTTTTCTTTGATTGGTCCTCCGTTTTGTAGGGACATTCATGTTTGAAGTGTCCTTTTCTGTTGCAACCGAAGCAGGTTATTTTGCTTTTGTCTCCATAACTGGTTGGCTTCATTATCTTTTGGAAATCTCTTTTCAAGAATTTGCTTTTCTTTTTGGCGAGGACTTTTCTTACTAAGTTAACCATTTGTTCCTCGTCATCTGAGTCTGAGTCTGACTCTTCTTCTGATTCTTGAATTTTCTTCTTCGACTTGACTTCTTTTGAAGAACCTGCAAACAAAGCAAATCCTTTCTCGGCCTTGGCGTTAGTTTGTTCGTGCAGTTCTAATTCACAGAATAGTTCATCTAAATTTATTTTGAAAAGATTCCTAGAAATTTTATAAGCATCTATGATGGATGCCCATAAAGAGTTTCTAGGAAAGGCATTTTGTGCATACCTTATAATATCTCTATTTTCTTGTTTGTGCCCAATGAGGTGGAGTCCATTTAGTATGTCCTTGATCCGGGCATGGAGTTGGCTTGCAGACTCACCTTCCTGCATTTTTATGTTAAATAATTTATTCAATAACAAATCTCTTTTTGTTACCTTCGCATCTAAGGTGCCTTCATGCAGTTCAATCAGTTTGTCCCAAAGTTCTTTGGCAGATTCAGTTGGGCTGATACGGTTCAATTCCTCTTTGGTTAGTCCGCATTGGAGTGTGTTCTGTGCTTTGAACTCAATCTGAGCCCTTTTCTTCATTTCTAGGTTCCATCTGTCATGCTTTAGTAGTGCATTGTTTCCCTCGTCCATTGGTGGTTCGTAGCCAGATTGCACCGCGAACCATTGATCCATATCAGTCTTTAGGTACACCTCCATTCTTCGTTTCCAGTAAGGGAAGTCTTCCCCATTGAAGAGCGGAGGACGGGCAGTACTACATCCTTCACCTTGAGCCATCTGAAATAGACAACAACAAAAACACTTGTTCCAAGACTAGGTCTTGGATTAGTAGTGTGGTAGGAAAAGGAGAAGAAAGGAACAAAAAACAACTCGAAATGGTGTTGCCCAAATTCGAGTAAAATCGATAGAAAATATCTAAATTTAGGCAACAATACCTAATTTAGATCGTGCAGCGAAAACACAAAAACAAACGAAAAAGAATTGGATTTCCCCAGACTCTTATGGTGGTTGCACCGATACAGAGCGAACTTGGCTCTGATACCACTTGTAGGACCGATGCATGTGAGAGGGGGGGTGAATCACGTGACTTTTAAAATCTTCGTTAGAAAATCAGAGTCGATAGAAAATTGTACGATGCTTTTTATAACGTGCGCAGCGGAAAAATTAAAACGATATGCGAAAGCGAAAAATAAATAAATAATAAAAAAAATTACACGAGGAGTTTTACTTCGTTCGGAGCCTTCGCCGACTCCTACTCGAAGGCCCAGGTTCCTTGAACCTTTCTTGTGGGCAATCCACTAAAAACCTCTACCGATAAACTACCGATAGAGTGATTCGAATACAAGATTGGGCGGAAGTATAACAGCCCTACACTTCCCCCTTAAATAATTTAAGTGCAAAAAAAAAAAAAATTCGTTACCCAACACATAGATTTATCTGAAGCAGCTTGGGTGTTGGGAGCGATCTTCCAGCAGCAGTCGGACAGCGTCGAGTCAAAGCACAAACCGCAGCAGAGGAGCGTGGAAGCAAGAGAGCGCCAAAGCTTGAACCAGAATCAAATTTTCTTATCTGTTAGAGGGCTTGCTTGCTTCTATTTATAGTGCCTCGATGCATGATCTTCTCAGCTCAAATTTTATCCATCAACAAGATAAAATAATAAAAAAAAGATAATGTTTCTATCCTTTGCTTCAATTAAGAAAATAATTTAAATAAAATATAAATACAGAATATTGAAAAGTTAACCGAGAGGTTTTATCCTCTTACAATTTTAATTAATAATATAAAAGGAGATTTTATCCTTCCAGCTAAGCTTTACGTGAGAATTTTAAGCATTAGTAGGAATAATTTTATTCTCTAAAAAGAAGGAAATACGAATAATTTAAATAATAATTTATCCTCCACCAAGGCTTTAGATAAGGAATAATTTTATAAAATTCAACTACAAAATTCTAATTAAATAAATTCTGTAAAAATAGAGTTAATGCATTTAGAATATAATTAAATAAATTCTGTAAAATAGAGTTAATGCATTTAGAATATAATTAAATAAATTCTGTAAAATAGAGTTAATGCATTTACAATGTAATTAAATAAATTCTGTAAAATAGAGTTAATGCATTTAGAGTTAATTAGATCCCGTCCAAACCTGGATAAGGATCTAACCAGGACTCAACCGAGGTCACCAAAATGGGCCTAAGTTGGACCGCGCCTACAGTCCTAAAATAGGACCCGTCCTCACTGGTTCGCTCCTCCAGTGACTTACCTCACTTACCTCGTGCAGCTCTACTCAACTTCTTAACCCACCAGGTCTTCCTGCCTGGGCTCAACCACCCTGGTCTTTTTGCCAAGTTTCAACCAACTTGAGCTTCAGCCAGTTGTCAGGCCCCGTGAACCCAACTGGACTTCTCGTCAGGACTCAACCACCGTAGACTTCCCGCCAGGACTCAACCACCCTGGACTTCAGCCTGGTGTCAGGTCCTAAGTCTTTCAACCCTGCACACTTAGTAAAGAGGTCAAAACCAAAAGCAAGTCTAACTTTAACCTATTTGTCATTCATCAAAACTCAGGTTTAACTATTAGTGCCAATTGCACCAACAACACCGTCCAAAATATATCTCAGGGGCTTCTCTAAAAAGTCCAAAAAGTGCAATACAAAAAAAACAAGGATCAAATAATTATTGAAAAATCTAAATCTTTTAGCATTTTGGAAGCAAAATCATCAATAAATTCTTCAAAATCATAACATCTCATTTTCAATGGAGAAAATTGTCAAGTCATTTAATCTTTCATGCGACATAATAGATGCAAGTGCAATTTTATCAATTTTAGTTTAGAAAAATTTCTTTCTGTTGATGCTACAGTTAGTTAACCAAACTATCTATAAGCAATGGAAATATTATGAAAATGATATAAGACTATTACAAACTCAAGAACTTCAAAAATTGACTTTGTTTCTATTGGTAAACTCATTTGTAGCACTTACAATTTAGAAAATAAATCATCAACATCAATATCAGATTTGCCATTATATTTTAGAGCAACTTGAAGATTATCACAATACTCATTCAATCTATTATCATCCATTGGAAGCAACATTTTAGGATTGAACCAAAAATAAAAAATATTTTCAAAGATTTTCAATCGTTCAAATCTATTTTTTAAAGATGAAATTGTTGGTGCAAAAAGCATCAGATATTAACAGGCAACCTCTAGTGTTTCGATGTTTGACAACATATCATGGTCTGGTCAAAGTGATCAAGGGTTAAGTCAAACAGGACCTGATGTTTGGTAGGGTAAACCTAGGTTTGCTCAGTTTGACAAAGGATTAGCCAAATAGGACCTGATATTTGGCAGAGTGAGTAGTACCCAAGGTTAGTCAGTTTGACCAAGGGATAAGGCAAATAAGACTTGATTTTGGCAGAGTGACTAAAGCCATATCTGGTCAGATACACCATGGACTGAACCAAATAGGACTTGATGTTTGACAAAGAGAAGTCTAGTCAGGATTAAGATAACTAGCAAAGAAGTGCTTATCGACGAATGAAATCCTGGTGAGTGAAGCTGGGTCCTAGTGAGTGAAGCTAGGTGAACGAAATTCTGGTGAGCGAAGCTGGGTCATAGTGAGTGATGCTAAGTAGACAAAATCCTGATAAGTGAAGTTGGGTCCTAATGAGTGAAGCTAGGTGGAAGAAGTCCTGGTGATTGAAGTTGGGTACGAAGTCCTGGTTCGGAGAAATGGGCATGAAGTCCTGGTCGAGAGCTAGGCATCGAAGTCCTGACCGAGGGCTGGGCACAAAGTCTTGGTTTGGAGAATTAGGCACGAAGTCTTGGTCGCGGATTGGGCACGAAGTTTTGACCAAGGGTTGGGCACCGAAGTCCTGGTTCGAGGAATTCTACACGACGTCCTAGTCGATGATCAGGCCAAAGGCTTAATCGAATGAGGACTACGAGCAGAAGTAGAGACGGGATGAGGAATGGATGTCTCGAGATCCACGAGTCTCAGAGGTCGAGGAAAAGTCCAATCGGAGGTTCCGGTTAGCAAAGAGTTACTTCTCCAGAGTGGAGTAGGTGAGGATGCGTTCCCCGAGAAAGGGAACAATAGGCGTCGGTTCGACCTATGATTTTATTTGAAATCCAAAGTCAGAACAAGTTAACTCTAGCTGTCAATCATTCAGGCTTCGGATTATTTGTTTGTCTTATGTTTGTTTGTCTTGGAGGAACCTAGAGTTGGAGGCAAGATAGGAGAGCAAACGCAAGAAAACAAGGTCCTAGGAAAGGACTTCCTGGGCACCTGGATAAACCCAGGTGCTCTATGTGGAGGGAGCCCTCAAGGGGTTGAGGCCATCCCAAGTGCCCAACATCCCAAGCGCCTAAAACATCCCAGGCACCTGGGATGCAGGATTTTAGCCCTGCATTGAGTTCACTGGTTCAGATCAAGTTTGAGTATTGTGAGGCGCCTCAATGGTCTCTAGGGTGCCTGAATTCAGTGTATAAAAGGGGTGTCGACCCCTCAGTTCAGAACATCAACTTTCCCATCTGTCTACTCATTCTCTGTGAACAAAAAATGCTAAGATGAAGCTCTGCGACCAAGGAGGCTCCAGAACGAAGTGTGCAACGCTGCGGACTTCTAGAGTTGGCTGAGACTTTCACATTTGATTTGCATGTTACAAAGTAGTACTTATTTTATTATCATTATTTTTCTTGTACTCTAAACTGTAAAACGGGTTTCTCCAAAAAAATCCAGAAAGTATATCACAAGTGGGCAGGCGCTATTCGTAATTAGGCCTTGGATGTACTGATCCTCGGGGGTTGAGAACCAAGTAAATCCCGCGTGATATTATTGTGTTTTCGTTTTATCATTTATTCCACTGCTACTAACAATTCTGATATTAAGTGAATGATCAACGAAGATTTGGAGCATACTTACGAGTCGATATTCACTCCCGCCCCCTCTATCGACGCCATAGATCCCATAGAAATAGCAATATCAACGCCAACAAAAAAATAATTAATCCTAACAGATTCCTCAGCAGATTGTGAAATCTCTTCATAATAATTTTCATCAAATTATTAATTTCTACATACAAGTTGTACATTTTTTACGAAAATAGGATTAAAAACAAATGTTTTGAACAACTAATAACATAACAAATTTTTGAAAATAAGTTTGAAACATAATTTTAAAAGATAAGTTTTTGAAATCTTAATTGTAAAAGAATGTTTTTGAAAAAATATTTTAAAAATGTGAAGATTTTGAAAATCATAAGGTTGAAAAAAATTATAGTGACCAAAAAATAAAACAAATCCTAGTCTATAATGCATACCTAAGTGTCTTTATAAATTATTAAACTCAAATTTTAGAAGTGATTTAGTAAGATGCCGGCTAAATTTGATTTAGACTCAATATAGTTAAGCTCAATATCTCCTTTGGCAACATTATCCCTAACAATGTGGAATTTTAATTGCAATATGTTTGGTTCTTGAATGATGCACTGGTTTTTTAGTTAAGTTGATTGAGCTAATGTTATTAATAAATATTTTTACTTATTTTACTTATTATATTCTATGTTAAAATCTTTGAAAGTATGCATCATCCATAATAGTTGTATTACACATTCACCCATTGCTATATAGTACATACCTAAGTATCTTCATAAAATTTAGTAAAGATGTTAACCAAATTTGATTTGGACTCAACATAGTTAAGCTCAATTCCCCCTTTGACTATATTGTCCCTAACAAAATAGTATTTAATTTCAATATATTTGGTTCTTGAATGATTCACTGGATTTTTGAATAAGTTGATCGAGTTAATGTTATCAATAAAGACTTTTTTTTATTTTAGTATATTTTAAGTTAAAATATTTTACAGTATGCATCATCCATAATAGGTGTGTAACACATTCACTCATTGCTATATATTCTGCTTCAATAATAGGTCTCCAAGTATTTGCTCAGCTTAGTGGTCAATGCTAATTCTTATTGTCCTTAAGTCAATTTGTTCTTGTTGATTTTCTTGTGGTTGCACTTGTTCATCTTCTTGTTCTTCTAGGGTTTCTCTAGCTCCCCTTGATTAGTGTTAGAAATAACAAAATCTATTGGTTTATATTGAGTTTGAATTTTGTTGGTTCTTTAGAGTTAGCATTTTCATCAAATTTTACATTTATTATTTCTTTAATTCTTAGTATAATTTTATTATAGACTCTATAAGCTCTATTATTAAGTTTGTATCCTACAAAACTTTTATTTTCATCTTTTGAGATAAATTTTCCTAAGTGTTCTCTTATATTTAATATATAAACATTGCATTCAAATACTTTAAAATAATTGATGTTAGATATTTTATTATAGTAAATTTCAAAGGATTTTTATTATGTTTTTATTTATTGTTTTTCTATTTTGGACATAGAAAGCTATACTAACAACTTCACCCCAAAAGTATTTGGATAGTTCGTATTTATTAATCATTATACTAGTAGCTTCTTGTAGGATTCTATTTTTTTTCTATAATTCCATTTTGTTGAGGTGTTTTAGTGCATGAAAATTTTTGATGATTACCATTTTCAAAGAAGTGTTTGTTAAATCTATGATTTTTATATTCACCACCATTATCACTCCTAATGTGTTTAATTTTTATTTTTTTTCTTTTTCTATTTATTTACAAAAATTACTAAAGATTTCAAAAGTTTCATCTTTATTTCATAAAAATTTTACTCAGGTAAATCTTGAATAGTAATCAATTATTACTAGATAGAATAAATTTCCAATGATTGATTTGATTCTATGTGAGTCAAATAAGTGTAAGTGTAATAGTTCAAAGAATAGACTTAGTTTGGGCTTGATTAGTTGGCTTGTGAGATAATTTGACTTGTTTCCCTTGTTGGCAAACATTACAAATTGTTGAGTCCATGTTAGGTAATTTGGTAATTCTCTAACTAAACATTTAATTTGGTTATGTTTTTGAAGTGGGCGTGTTACATTCATTTGTGCCAGAGTTAGGTTTCTTATTTTAGGGTTATGTAACATTTAAGTGAGGGGTTGGCTAGGTTAATTGCATAAATATATTGTGCCTACATCCCTTCAATTTTATGTTAGGGTTGTCATACCGATCTATGAGATCAAATGCTATGGAAAAGTCATATGCAAGGATGTCATATGGTTATAGAAAGGGGAAGGCCAAAAATGGTAAGGAAAAGCCATTTAAAGGAAAGAAGAAGAACTTAACCAAGGACAAGGTGTACAAAGTCAAGAAGGTTAAAGTTGTAGGTCAAGAAGTACCGGAGGTACACCAGTGCGGTCTTGCCATTGTAGATGAGTCACCTAGGGAGGTGACTAAGGCTAAGAGCTCAAGGGGGGCTCTAGGAGTCAAGATGGGGTCCGTGGTCAATGGATCTCAGGAGGATTTTTCCAGGAAAATTATATGGGCTGTGAAATGTGCCAAAGGATTTGGAGATAAATTTGAGTCTTAATCCTAGGTATTTGGCACATTAAAAGTAATGTATCATGCATAAAAATGGCATTGGGATCATTTGCAGGAAAATTGATTTTCATTGTATAGATGTCATATAAATCAATGCTAAGGATGCATTGTAGTTGGGAATGAGAAGATACATTAAGGAGAGATCAAAACTAGGACTTTAGGTCAAGGTTCAATTGAACCATTTATATAGGTTTGAGTTTTATGTCAATCTTAGGATTGGTAATAGATACATGTGTGAATGTATTTTTCCTAAGTAGATACGGATACCACAAACCTCTCCATAAAATTTAGAAATTTTTGGAGATTTATGGAATTTCTGGTACATTTCTGAAGTTAGGTTAGAAATGTTGATAATATAGGGTATCAGTCGACTGATGTAGAGGCAGTCGACTGGCACAGTTCAATCCAAGAACTAGGATATTCTATGCACCAATCGATTGATTTCCTATCAGTGAACTGATCTTTTTGTTTACTCTATCAGTCAACTGATCGCCCATCAGTCGACTGATGCTGTGAATTTTTAAAAGAATACTCCGCGCGGGGGCGGCCAAACCTAGGATTTCAAGCGCCGCCCCTTGCTGCCACTTCTCTCCCCCGACCTCTCTAGCCACTCCAAGTCTTCCCAAGGTTCTAAAATCGTGTTTCAAGCCCTCCTTCACCTTAGATCTAAATCTAGGGTAAAAAAAGCACCTTCCTTGAGTCAAACTTGATCATCATCCATCATACGATGAATGGAGAGACGGTAATGAATTATTTGCCTTATTTTTCCCATTTAATCCGTGATTCATGTCTAACTCTTCATTTTATGCATGTTTACCTTGTTTTCACTTCTTGATTGGGTCATTCATGGTACATGCATTTGGTATTTACATTTTAGGCCTAGGCAAAAGCAAAAGGTTGGTGAGGGACCATCCCAACAGCAGCCCATAGATCTGGCAATACCTCGGTTCCGTTCCGAGGCTTAGCGACGGGTATTTGAAAATGCTGACTTCATTTTAATGAACTGTCAATATCTCAATCAATCATATTTTCAGGAGATTACTCCTCATATAATTGAGATTATCACTCATTTTGGATTAGAAAAGTTAGTATACTGTCAGCATTATATAAACTTTGACCACTGCAAGGAGTTTTATGCAAATCTCACATGTAGTAGTCCCGATGGTGGGACATATGAGTCCATGGTACAGGGAGTTACCATTCCTTTTTCATCTGCATTACTAGGATCATTCTTAGGGTGTCGGATTTCAGAAAATTCGTTTACATGTTTCCCCAATGTCACTGAGCCATTAACATTGTCTAATGTAACCATTGATCAGATTCATCGTCATTATTTTGATAATCCTTGACCTCCTCTGGAGCATATCTTTATAGCTAGGTGCATGAGTCCAGTTAGCAATATCTTGTATAAAATTGTCCTAGACTGCATTCTGCCTATTGCACCAAGGGGAGGTCAAAGATTCGTCTACCTCACTTGGTGATGATGTATGCTTTAGAGAGGATGCTAGACATTGACATCGATCACCATGTATTCGTATCTATTGTACATTTTTCGCATGACGTCAATAGTGTAGGATCGGTGCCGTCGATAGAGGGGGGTGAATATCGACCATGAAAATCTTTCAGTAAACTTCGTAAATCTTTCGAACGTTCTAAGATCAGAGTTAGTAGCACAGCGGAAAAATAAAACAGAAAATGAAAAACAATACAGCAGACACGCGGGATTTATTTTCTTGGTTCCCAACCCCCCTGGGTCAGTACGTCCAAGGTCTATGTACTCGGTGTGAGTCCACTATTGGTCTCCTTTCTGGAATTTCTGGAGGCGAAGAAAACATGTCTTACAGTTGATAGTTACAAGCACAAGTACAGAAAATTAAGTACAGAATAAATGCAAACCGAACAAAACAAAGTTTGACGCTCGGCCGATCTGGACCTCCGAAGTGCCATGCACTTCCTCCTGGAGCCTCCCGGTAGTAGAGCCTCGTCTTCAGCGTGTTGTCGTCGGTCAAAATGATCAGAATAACACTTGGCAGTTGTCTTTGAAGCAGTGGGGTCGAAGCCCCTTTTATAGCACTCCTGGGGGCGCCCTGGACGTCGGGGGCGCCCCTAAAAACTCGGACAAACCTTATCCCTGCGCCGACCTCGCCGGAGCTGATAAAATCTCTGACCAGGGCACCCCAGACCTTCCGAGCGCCCTCGTGAAGGCTTATCTAAGTTTCGAACTCGAAACAGCAAATACTGCTTTCAACTTGGGCGCCCCAGACCTTCCGGGCGCCCTCATAGGAGTCTATTCTGCTTATCACCCGAAACTGCACTTCTCTTCTTTGTCTTGGGCGCCCTCATCATTCTGGGCGCCCCCATCATGCCTTTTAACCCATTACTGGGTTTTATACACTGCTCAGGGTGCCCCCAATAGTGGGGGCGCCTGGGTTAGCTATTTTCCAGCTTTTCGTCTGCTTTGTCTCCGGTTCTTGGTACCTGCAAGATACACAAACACAAAACACATATACATACAATATTAAGCTTAAGGACTTGGTTCAGACTTCGGATTTGCAGGGGTCTCCCCTAACCTCTATTTGATAGCCTGTATCTCTACCACCGGTAAGGACACTCGTAAAACTCCATGATCAAATCCTAGGTACTCTTTGGATACTATCCAGGTATATCCGAAATAAGTAGTAAGAGAACTATCCATATCTACCACTAATTTAGCTGAAAATGCATATATGAATCTCAGACTGCGAAAGGTCGATCTGCAGATCCGCGATGTCTCCTCTCTGGTGCCAGCAAAAGCTCGACCTATCTCTGGTGGTGGTGGCGGCATCGTCGAATACTGTTGAGACGAAACCTGAAACTGAGGCTGAGGCTGCGGAGCTATCCCTCCAACAAGGTGCTGAGGCTGATACATCGTAGACGGATATGCTGAATAAGTCTGATGCTGAGGGATAGACTGCTGTTGAGGTCCTACCTCTAAACTCTGAGATATAGGTGGGGTATAGCTGGCCTCATATCCCTGCATAAAATAGGCACGTGTTGGAGGGGCGAACGATGGCTGACGGAAAGAAGATTGTGTCCTGTGCCCTCCCCTCTAAGATCCTGACTGTCCGGAATGTCCACTCTCACTAGCAGCTCCAGTCTTCTCGTTCTGTGCCTTCAGTGCACAGTCTCGGCTCAGGTGTCCTGGACGCTTGCAATAGTAGCAAACCGAATGCTCCAATGGACAATCCGCCCTAATATGCTCTTGAGATCCACACTGTACACAGTGTGATCCATTAGTAAACTTCTCCCGATTCTGCTGAGACCGGAAGGGTCCTGCTGAAGAACGACCCGACTTCTGGGGTCTAAATGATGCCTCAAAGGTGCTCTCACTGTCGCGCTTCTGCCCAGTGGTCTGCGACTGCTGAGTTTGAACTGAGTTATGTATGACTTGCTTACCCTTCTTCTTATCTCCAAACAGTCTATGTTGGGTCATCTCGATAACAAGAGCTCGCTCTAACTCCTCTCGGTTGGATATAGCAACAAATCCCAACATACGAACCTGAATGTACGCGGCTAAGCCCTGGTGAAACTCCGTCGCCCTCTCTAGGTCATCGGCAACCATATGAGGATAATACTCTGCTAGGCAGTTAAACTGTGCCTCATACTCTAGTACAGATCGATCTCCCTGCTGGAGATTCAGAAACTCCTGTCGCCTCGCCGAACGAAAGGTCGCTGGAAGGTACCTCGCCACAAATGCCTCTCTGAAGGTGTCCCATGTGATGTACTGCTCCCCGATAATAGTCTGTTGCGTAGTCCACCAAGTATACGCCTGATCTCGCAGATGATAAATGGCCAGCTCGGCCTTCTCCCAGTCCGAGCATGTCACATATCGGAAGGTGCTCTCTAACGTCCTGATCCAAGCTCGGGCCACGGTCGGATTCGATTCTCCATGGAATAATGTGAACCGACCCTTTACGGACTCCGCCAGCATCGAAATCCGAGCTCGATCCATAACGCCACCTGTAGAAGCAAATACCGCAGGGGGCACAGTGGGGAATACCGGAGCAGGGACCATGGATGGAGCCGTCGGCAGGATCGGGACGGGCACTGCGGGTGGTACCGTAGGTACTGCAGGAAATCCGGGGGCAGCTAATGCAGGTGAGACTGAAGGGAGCACTGGGGCTTGCATCATAGTCGGAGCAGTGGAGTATGTTGAAGTAGTCAAAATCGGGGGAGCAATAGGAGCAGGCATCCTAGGTGGAATAGTCGGATAAGATGGACCCGGTACCGCTGGTAGAACCGCAGAATAAAGTGGAACCGGTACTGCTGGTGGAACAGTAGGATAAGATGGGATCGGTACTGCTGATGGAACAGTAGGATAAGATGGGACTGGTACTGCTGATGGAACAGTAGGATAAGATGGGACCGGTACTGCTGATGGAACAGTAGGATAAGATGGGACCGGTACTGCTGATGGAACGGTAGGATAAGATGGGACCGGCACTGCTGGTGGAACAGTAGGATATGTCGAAACAGGAGTCTCCGACGGAACAGAAGAGAAAACCGAAACTGATCCCACTGGTACTGGATCTGCCAGAGGGGGTACTCCTGCTGACCAAGTGACTAATACTGGAGCGGATACAGCAGGAGGAATAGTAGGGACTAATGAGGGAAAAGGGGAAGGGAGCCTCTGAGTATGGGAATCTGGCCCCTCGGAATATCCTGCTGAGTCTGGCTATGGTTAACAGACTCTGCCTCAGTGGATCTCTCAAGTGACCCTACAGTCTGAGACTCTAAAGCCATCTTACGTTGTCGTCCCAGACCACGTCTCGGCGCAGGAACAAATGCACCCCGAGTCATACCTATTGAATTATTACCAAGGATTACAAACAAGATCAAATGGTTAACTTTACCAATTTACCTATTTGCCGTGTGGAGAGGTCCTGCCGCTGCCCAGTCCCAAAGTGCAATCAAATCAATAAAACTACTCTGAACAAATCCGAAAAGACTCGTAAAACAAGTAGACACCATAAATCCACAAGTCCTCAAGGTATCCGATAACTTGGGCTCTGATACCAAAAATAAATTGTCACGCCCCAAGACCTAGGAGCCGCTGATCCAATAGAAAATCGGACAGCACCTCCCCTGTCCGGGGGACAATTTACACATGCATACAATATATAAAGCATCACCATGCAGTTTAAATGGGCCTCAGGCCTCAAATCCAAACAGAATAATAATATATATAGCGATATGCAAATAAACCAAAACCCGAACTTACCTGAGCTGCCAGGGGCAGTAACGAAGCAAAACCACACACATAGTCCAACATAGGACTCAAAAGTACAATCTCATAAAACAAATCCCATACTACAAGTGCACGATAAATCCAGTGTAACAAAATAAACATAACATAATCCAAGAACAAAAAGTAACACATAAAACCCGATCAAAAATCGTCACAAGCACGGGACTGGCGACTCGGACCCTCCTGGCAGATATCAACCTGAAATCAAAAAGTATGGCAACGGTGTGAGTCCATAAACTCAGCAAATACCCAGCAGATATGCATAGTACGTTATAATAACGATAAGGATCTATGCTGATACAGTCTCATATGAATAATATACAAGGGTATATGCTAAAGACACTGAATAAAGGCACATACCAGAATCCATCTATCCTGCAGAGGGTGAAATATAATCCCTATAGAACAAGTACAACATATAATCCAAGGTAAACAAGTCTCCAATATATGCATGTCAATCATGTGCAGAAATCAAATGCAGCAAACAATGCACGATGCAAAATATGCACATGGTGCAATGACATGTGTCACCCCTGACGCCAGTCAGGCACCATCCATCTATCATAAATGAACGTCCGCGTGGGTAGGGCTATGACAACTGTACGCACCCTGCTATCACTGCTCCTGAGTGACCGAGTGGATAGGATGCTGACGGAGGTCACTCTCCTACCCCAAGCAATGGGGGAGTCTAGCTCTCATCTTCTCGTGTCTCAGGACGAGAAGGGATCCCTGGCTGCTACCACACACCGGAACCACCCTCCAAATAGTGACCGTGCGGAGCAATACAGGACAAATGCACACACCCTATGGTAGCCACTATCCCTGAGTGGATGCGTGTGCATGTCCTCATGTAACTGACGATGGGCTCAGACTACATAGGAGCCGATGATCGTCAGCATGCAATAATGCAAGGATGGTACATGACCCAAACACATATATGCCCACCAAGTCCTCAACTAATACCTCCGTATGCTAGGTATAGGTCTGAATCCTATATTATGGAATACATGTAACCAACTAGGTATATTGAAAAAGTAACCAGTGATCTATCAATGTCAACATGCAAGAGGGAACATATCTCTACATCTATGCGCATATATTCTCAAGACAACAAATGAGACTGTATGAATCTAAACGGAAGATAACCTCAAGGATAAGCCACATATATCAAAGGCAGGTATACTAAGGCAGATATAGCATACAATTTTACTGTTATTTATAACAAACCACGCATAGCAATATGACAATATCTAAAAGATAAGTCAAAGAGTACCCGCCTCCATGTAGATGCTCGTATCAGAAAAGGACCTCCCGTCTGATAATCAGAAATGACAAATCCAATCAAAGCCTTATATCAAAGGCATAATGTTTAGCTACAATAATATGTATTTATAGCTAAACTAGTTATCTCAATTAATTAGGATCGCCCTAATTATTCTGTTTCATTTAATTAATCATAATTAAAGGATTAGCCCTTAAGTATCCTAAGTTACCTAGATTAGATTCATATCAAGTTTCGAAACCCGAATTATTAGTTTCGGTTATTAGGTTTAATCACAAATTAAACCTAGTGATACCACCCGAAAACTAATCCCACATAAGTAAGGCATGAGTTACTATAGCCTAGGGATAATTACAACATCAATTGTGAAATATGGTTCATCCCTAATAACTAAGGTACGCCCATCCCAATCCAAGCTCACGGCAAGCACCCCCAATACAATCACAAGAACTACACATCCAACCAAAACCATACACCTCCCAAACTTAACACAAATATTAGTTCGATTCCTCCTTATCCTCACGGCAAGAAGAAACGAATCTAAAACTCTGAATCAAACATCAAATCCCCTACATCCTCCAACCATATAGAGCATTTATAGATTTAGAATTCCCACAATCAAAACCCCAAAAGATCAGATCGGCTATATAAACCACAAGGATTTCACAATAGTGAGTGCATTTTAAAGGAACAATTCCATAACATAGAATCCTAATGCACAGAAGAAAACTATCCTCAAAGCAACCCACCCCACGGAAAGATATTCCAAATCCTAACACTAACACCATGAACCAATGACTATAGATCTTACCTGAATTCGTTCTGCCATCCACCCCTTGTTCCCGTGCTAGTAGATCAACGCCCAATAGATGAGCTCAGTTAACTTGCTCAACTTTGAAGATCACAGCAACTCTCACAATCGTCGGCGCTTGTCACTGGCATCGGCCGATCGACGCAACGGAAGAGGGAGAGATGGTTTGTCGGTCTGTTGGCGCGGCTAGGCTTCGCGCAGGGAAGAAAGGAAGAGGATCGGCAGCGCGTCTGTGGCTAGGGCACGAGGGAGGAAGATGAAAATGAGCGGCGCTGCGTCTAGGGCTCGCGCGAAGGGGAGGAGAAGAAATCGGGCTGGCGTTTGGCTGCGATTTCGTAAGGGGAGAAGAGGAGGACGGGTCGGCTGCTTGCGGCTAGGGCACAAGCGAGAGTGAAATAAAAAGGGTGGGGGGGGGGGGGGGGGGGGGGGACTTTTCCTTATATATATATATATATATATATATATATATATATATATATATATATATATATATATATATTCCAAAAATTTACTTTTTCCTAAAATAATTCAAAACCAAACCATCTTGCATCCAATTCTCCATACTAATATTTCCAAAAATTCAAAAAATTAAACCAACCCATCTTGCATCCAATTCTCCATACTAATATTTCCAAAAATTCAGTAAAAAGTATTCCAAAAGTTTCCCTCTAATTGAATATATTCCTATATATATATATATATATATATATATATATATATATATATATATATATATATATATATATATATATATATATAAAATTTTTTCCCCCGTATTTTACAACATTGATAATAGTAAAATACTGAATATTAATTCTTTAATCTTTAAAATTGATGGTACAATTTTTGAAATTAATTCTAATACTTTAATTAATAATATTTTTGATAATTCTAAGGATAATGAGGAAATATTAATTAATAATATCACTATTAATTCTGATAATTCTAAGGATAATGAGAAAATTTTAATTAATAATATTACTGTTAATTCTAATAATTCTAAGCTTAATAATGAAATCTTAATTAATAATATTACTGATAATTATAATATTTCTGAAGATAATATTGATAATAATACTCAACCTATTTCTGAAGATAACAAAAATAATGATACAACCTTAATTAATAATCTTGAAAATTATTCTACCTATTGTGAATATAATAATACAGTTTTAATTAATAATTCTGAATATAACTCTGAAGATGAAGATGAAGATGAAAATGAATTTATCAAAATTAAAGTTATATTTAATAAGGCTTACAAGAATTCAAATAAAGCAGAAGTATTAAAAAACTTGAAAATATAAATACAAAAGAAATAATAAATGAGTTAGAGATTTTTGAATTAATGGAAATTATGCTACTGTGGGATCGGATTGAATCGATAGAGGGGGGGTTGAATATCTGTCACGCCCCGAGACCCAGGAGCCGCTGATCCAATATAAAATCGGACAGCACCTCCCGTGTCCGACGGACAATTTACACATACATAGAACACAACCACGCAGTTTAATATATATTTGGCCTCAGGCCTCCCAAGATATATAAACACAACATAAAAATACCAGACAACTCAGTAAATCATACCTGACTGCGGACCGGTCCGACTTACGACGAAACAACCAATACACAAAAAGCCCTTAGGGCACACGACACATATGACATATACAAATCACTAAAAGGAATATAAAACAATGCACTACACAGGATAAGGTAAAATCCTGCGGTCGCGATGGGTAGGGACTGGCTGCTGGGCTCTTCTGGCGACTCCAGGTATCTCAACCTGAAATAAAAATATATGGCAACGGGGTGAGTCCATAACTCAGCGAATACCCAGCAGATATGCATAGTATGTTATAATAACAATAAGCATCTACGTTAATACAGTCTCATATCAACAATATGGAAAAACTAGTACTGAAAATATTGAGGTAGATACATACCAGAATCCAGCTAACCTGAAAAGAGGATAATAAGTACCAAGGGAATATCATTAGACATATAATCTCAAATAACAAGTCTCCAGAATATGCATGTCAAACAAGTGCAAGAATCAAGTGCAGCAAACAATGCACGATGCAAAGTATGCACATGGTGCAATGACATGTGTCACCCCCTAGTCCCAGTCAGGATATCGTCCACGACGTCCGCGTGGGTAGAGCTGTGACAAACTGTACGCACCCTGCCATCACTGCTCCTGAGTGACCGGGTGGACAGGATGCTGGCGGAGGACCACCCCCCTACCCCATGTATATATGAGGGAGCTCCGCTCTCATCTCCTCGTGGCTCAGTACGAGAAGGGACCCCTGGCTGCTACCACGCCCGCGCTCACCCTCCTCATAGTGGCCGAACGGAGCAATACAGGGCAAATGCACACATCTACGGTATCCACTAACCCATGAGTGGCCGTGCGTGCATATCATGTACCGGAAGACGATTAGGCTCAACCACAAGGGAGTCGCTGATCGCCGGCATGCAACAGTGCAAGGATTGTTAGTGATATGAGAGAAGTGTCCTAAGGCAATCGCCTTATGATGTAAATATTTATTTTAATAAATGATAATTCACTATTTGAGTATACATGTTTTGTGTATTTGATTGGGATCTTAAACTCATCTACTGAATGTCCGCAATACAACTCACAGCATAAGAGAATTTGTGATGGGATCACAACTAGTGATTATCTCTAATGTGCAATTGTGAAGTATTGAAATTATCCCTAGTCGATGAATTGATAAAAATGGACACTATCAATTCTGTTGAGACTAGCATGGGTTATTCTCTAATCAGCTGATTCTCACTGGCTGGTGACATTGGGATGTCCGGAGATAAACATGGATGCTAGTTAAGGGAACTAGTTCATTGGAGTGACTAGCTGTAAGACTTCATATGGGAATCTACATATAGATATGTCAATGAAGATCTTACTGCGGCTTAAGTGCGATATTCCTTTGACTTGCGGTGTTCAAGTCATCTTGGTCATGGAGACTTATACTTTAACATCTTAAGCAAGCATCTCCAAGGAGGTGTGGACCCGGGATGATTGGGTATAAGCCGAAGTGCCCGAAAATGTTTGAACAGCCTACAAAGGATTCACCACTCCTTGCGAGGAGATGTATACCCAGGCCTATCGTCGGATTGTTACTCAAAGCCTCTGGCCAGAGCATATCATGTTAAGAGTGCGAGTCTCTTAAATACATGAGAGTAATTAGAAATCCAAAGGACGAGAAAGACATTACTTGGGCTAGGTGTGACGTAGTCAGCCTAGTGGGGACTGACACCATAGACCGTGTCCTGAACCAAGTGGGTATAAGGTGGTGAAGGGAATGAGGCACGATTCATTAGAGCTGCTGAAGGGTTTCAGAATAATTTCTTCTGGGGTCAAACCGTTGATCTTTCGATTAATTGGGGATCATGATGTACTACTAGGTGCCACTCATGATCGTTCTATAATTAATGGGTTAATTATAGACGGCCAACATAAATCGAAAGCCTATTTAGTCACACGCAATACGAGTAATCCGAGGGATTTAAAACGAGTTGAAAAATTGGATTTTCCGATCAAGAGAAATAAGTCGAATCTGAGTTGGTCAGAGGCGCAATGGAAGCTAAAATGGCTAAGTCTTTTGAAGGCTTTTTGGGCGAATTAAATGAGTTTAATTCGCGACGGTTCGGGTCGGTTTGGGCCGGCCAAAGAGGGTGTTAACCCTCTTTGGATGGCCGGCCATTAAAGGGAGATTAAACCAATTTAATTGGTTTAATTAATAAAATAAATCTAGTGAGATTTGTTTTATAAATTATGGATAAATAAATTTGTATAAAGAAATTTATATAAATAAAATTTATAGAAATTTATTCTTTTTATGGAAGATTAAAATAATCCATGAATTGGTTTATTTTAATTTTATAAAATCAATTATGAATTGATTTATCCATATTAAGAAAGTTTATAAATTTCTTATAAAATTTATTCCATAATTTAAAGAGAAGAAGAATTAGTTTTATTATAAATTAGTTTATAATAAAACTTGGTTTAAACGGAATAATTAGTTAAGAAAATTTATAGGATAAATTTCTTATAACTAATTCCGTTTAGAGGGAGACTTAGCAAGGAGTTGCTACTATATAAAGGACCCAAAGGCTAGCCCTTTATTAATAACATCAATCAATTAATCAAGAGATTAATTACTCTCTCCCTCTCTCTCTTCTCTTCTCTCCTCCTCCTCTTCTCCTTCTCATTAGGGCCGGCGCCCTTCCCCTTGCTTAGGGCCGGCGCCTCCCTCTCACACCCTAGGGCCGGCGCACCCTAGGGTTGCCGTGAGCTACACGAAGAAGAAGAACCACAACAAGAAGAAGAAGAAGCGGATAGCGACTCCTCTCCTCTCGGAATTCGATTCCGTTACTTCTTGTTGGTTAGTTTCTAATTTTTCTCTTGTCCTTCTAGTTGTGCCTTCCGAGAATCTAGTAGTTCTCGTCGGCACAAAACTCGTGACTTTGCGAAGTCATCCCGAAGAGAACTCGGCGTGGACGCGAATAGAGGCGAAGCTTCCAAGGGACGCTACGGTTGGATCTCGTCCCTTTCTTCAAGTTACGCGAGGTATAAAAGTAAATTAGTTTACTTTTCCGCAAACTTCTATTTCATGATTATGTCGATACACCATAAGGTTGCATGCTAGATACGAAGTTAAAATAATTTAGGAAATTATTTTATGCAAACTCTTCCGCTGCACGTAAAAATTTTAAATTTTACGAACTCGTATCCTTGTCGACATGCACCCGGTCCCAACAAGGATGGTGTATGATAGATACACATACCTGAGACTGTAAGGAACTAACAGCATAATAACTCAGGGATAACTAACAAGTATCCAGAACAGGCATAATAACTCAGGGATAACTAACAAGTATCCAGAACAGGTATAATAACTCAGGGATAACTAACAAGTATCCAGAACATGCATAATAACTCAGGGATAACTAACAAGTATCCAGAACAGGTATAATAACTCAGGGATAACTAACGAGTATCCAGAACATGCATAATAACTTAGGGATAACTAACAAGTATCCAGGACAGGCATAATAAACAAGGCTAGCGTATAATCTTACTGCTATCTATAACCAACCATGCATAGCAATATGACAATATCTAAAAGATAAGTCAAAGGGTACCCGCCTCAAAGTAGCAGTAGTCCGTATCAAATAAGAACCTCCCGTCCGATACTCCGCAATCAAAAGTCCAAATCAGTGCCCTGTATCAAAGGACATTTTAAATAGCTATTACAAATATAGTAATTAGCTAACAAGTCTCTAATTGAATAATAACCTCTCAATTAATCCTGGGTTTAAACAAACCGTAGACCTGATCATCCCATCATTCATATCAATCTTGATTACCACTTTAATCATCATCCTAACTCCTCCAGGTTAACTAAAATCAAACCATCATCAATTTGATCCAACACAAACCTTAAACAGATCCCAAAATAATATAAACTGAACACATTGATCCCAAGGAAACAAAACATCACTACAATACCAATTCGACACCAAATCGCAGTCCAACAATAGCATCACATCATTAAATAGACAACACACTGAAATAAACCAAGTCTTACCCCAAATACATCAATGATCTGATCCAAAACTTAGATCTAACCAACACCCAGATAGAGATTCATCCTTACCATTACCTTGATGGTTTGTCCCAGTAGGAGCAGGGAATTAGCTACACAACACCAAACTGCCATAATTCCTCAACGTGAAGCCAACCTATAATCCATACAGATCCGAACGCATATGGCTAAGAGCAAGAAATAGAGAAAATTCATCTCAACTCAACTCCACAACCAAGAACATGAGACGCTATTAACTATAGCATAATCTTGATCCACACCCTAACTTCCAATAGGAAACATTTCTAAATGAGGTACGCCAATTAAGAACCAAACTTAACATGTTTACTACACAATTCCCATGCTGATCGAAATCAAATGGCAACCCAACAAGGAATCCCTTCAAACTAATTTAGCTACCCTACATTAGGTTAATCCAAAAAAATCTAATCAAACAACTCTTTGTTCAATTTGAATCTCACGGCAAGATCCAACTCAAATCTATTTATCCATCAAGATCTATACACAATACAACTCCTCAAATATTCCAAATCCTTACCTGAGATTATCTCGTACGACTCCCTGTTTCAATCCAACAACATGACCGCAACAAAGAATCCAAAACAACCCAACCGTTCATCCAAACCTATGAAGAATCGGATACTATCAGAATTATGATCGAAGAAACAACCAACTCATCTTGACCAACTAATTAAACCATATCAACACTATCACCATCTCATCAATACCAAATAGCAACAGAGCTTACCAGAGATTCGTTGGCCTCGCATGGAGGAGAGGGATCGTCGTCGACCGTTCGCTGGGGGAAACGGGCGTCGGCGTTGTCAAGCGAAGAGAACGGTTGGCTGCGGCTCAGGGCTGCGGCTAGGGCTCACGAGAGGAGCACGACAGAGAAGAGGAAGAAAAAATCAAGTTCGGTTGTGGGGCTAGGGCACGCGGAGAAGGCAGAGAGGAAGGAGCGGCATCGCGTGTGGCGGCGGCGACGGCTAGGGCACGGGCGAGGGGAGGAGTCTGCGGCTTGGGTTCGTGAGGGGAGGAAGAAGGGAAGGAGATGGGCGGCTGCGGGTTTGGCTGTGATTTAGGGTTCGACCGAGAGCTTTTAATTAAAAGGGGCTCTTTTTGCAAAAAGGTCCCTCACCTTCCTCAATTTCGCATTAAACCCCTTAGGGTTAATGTTTCAACCATTTAACCCTCTCTTTTATTACAATCTACCTCAAATCATTTTTAGGGTTAAATTATTTACACTCTCGATAACTCTAAATCTCCCAATATACTTTTTCGAAAATTTATTTTACCGGATTTTTAATTTGCCGTATTTTACAATATCGATCGTTAAAAATTTTTGGACAAAGAGAGTAATTGCGCAGCGGAAATAGCAAAAACAATCACTAACACAGTTTGTTTTTACTTTGTTCGGAGTCGCAGTCGGCTCCTACTCCAAGGCCCACGGTCCTTGACCATTCACGATGGGCAATTATATATTTTCGTGAAAGATTACAAGTTGGAGTACAAATATAGAATTTAAAATGAAATTACAACACCTAAAAAAATGACTTTTACCGACGACCGGAGAAGTTGGAAGTTCTGAGCAGCGAGTCGTCGTCAGTGCTTGAATCGCGAGTACAGAGCTTGTCGGAGCGTATCACTTGAGCAAAAGTGTCGGAAGAAATTGATGTTGAAGCCTTGGTGGTGAACCCCCTTTTATAGTTGTAGCTGGGGCGCCTGTGTTAAAGGGGGTGCCTGACACGTGGCCTCCTCTGCGCGAACCTCGATCCGTAGACTTGGCTAGCGTTTATCACTTCAACAGGGGCGCCTAATTTGACTGGGGCTCCTGTGTTAACACAGGCGCCTCACTTGACTTGGTCCAGAGGCTTGCGTTGTAGTTTGCTTTGATAGCTTTGGAGTAACTCTTCACTGGGGCGCCTGTCTCAATACAGGCGCCTAGCCCAGTTAGGGCGCCTTACTCCATTGAGGTGCCTGAATGCAGAAACCTTCATCTCTTCATTCCTGCAACCAGGGTTAGTTCCAAAATACAAGAAGCATATATAAATGATATATTAAACAATTATTTACAGCCTAAGCTGTCTTGGTTCTGATTTTGGGCTTCCCAAATGGAACCCTAGGTCGAATCGACGCCTAATGTTCCCCCCTACGGGGAACGCGTCCTCACCTACTCCTCTCGGGAGAATTTATCTTTTTGCCAACCGGCTCCTCCAGTTAGACTTTTGCCCAGCTTCACTCACCAGATCTTCATGCCCAATCCGCGATCAGGTCTTAGTGGCCATCTTTACTCACCAGGTCTTCGGTGCCCAGCCCTCGGCCAAGTCTTAGTGCCCAATCCACAACCAGGTCTTAGTGCCCAGCTTTACTCAACAGGTCTTCGGTGCCCAGCCCTTGGCCAGGACTTAGTGCCCAATTCTTAGAACCAGGACTTCGTGCCTAGTGTACATAGGACTTTTCCTGCACACTTGAGTAACATCGTTAGAGCACCAATAATACTTAACTTTGAACCCTTTGCCAATATCAAAACAAGGTTCGATATCGTGCTTCCGGCACCAACAATCTCCCCCTTTTGATTTATAGCAACACAATTCAAAGTTAAGTAAGCATTTTAACCTTTAAGAAAAGAAGGTAAAAACCAATGAATTTTAGCAGTTTTGAGAAGAGTAAAGTTTACATTTTTTAGCAGAGTAAAGTTTAAAACCAATGTAGTTTTGAACCGTAAAAAAAAATTTTATTTCCCCTGTAACCCTGAATTATTGTTATAAAACACTTAACTTTGACCTTTCTTCCCCCTTTGACATATATCAAAAAATGTTCATGAATGAACAAAATATCTAAGAGGGATTTTTGAGTATTTCCAAAATAACTTTAAGTAATGAATTTCACAATTTTTCAAAAACATAGTTTTCAAGAAAAAACTTTAAGTAATAGATTTCATAATTTTTAAAAAAAAAATTCAAAGAAAAACATGTCACAAAACTTTTGAAAAACCACTTTGATTGGATGTTTTGAAAATGCATGAAGCTCCCCCTTAATGTGAAACTCTTCTCCTTATATTTTAGAATATTTCCAAAAAAACTTGCAAATATGAAACATTGCACAAAGCTCCCCCATGAAATAAACATTCTCCCCCTGAAACTTTCAATGATAAAACTTCTAAGTGCTTTAAGTTTTTGACTAAGTGTTTTTCAAAATAGAGCAAAAGCATTTGTACTCACAAAAATTTTACACTTAGACAATTTTCCACGTTAAAAAGGTTTTGCAAGCCTAAATTTTGTTTTAAAAAAACTTTTACTTAAACATGCCTTGCAAAAAAAAATTTACTTAACAAAAATTTACTTAGCCAAAATTTCGAAAACAAATTTCCCTTAAAAAGTTTCAACTTATGCACACTTAGAAAAATTTGCTTGGAACATATTTTGTGCATTTAAAAACCATTTTTACTTGGAAAAATCTTTAATTAGACAAGTTTTGGCTAAAACAAAGATTTGTTTACTAAGAAAACTTTACTTAGAAACATTTGCCAAAAATTTCAAAAGGTTTTTGCTCAGACAAATTTTTTTTACAAAGATAAATTTTACTTAGTAATATTTTTTAAAAAACTTAGAAAATTTTTGAAGCATTTAGAAATTTTTAGAAGCACTTAGAAATTTTAATTTACTTTTTGAAAAAGAGATAAAAATTTGAATTTTTATTCTCTTTTTTTTTCTTTCCCTCTTGGCCATATATCAATAAAAAACTTTTGAAAAATATATTTTGAAAGAAGATTTAAGGAAAAAATTTGTGTATCAGAGCTTATGGGTTTTGACAATATAGAAATTTGAGCGAAAAATAATTCTAAGTAATGTAATGTCAAGAATTATGATAATTTCTAAGTAACAAAATTTTGAAATAATTAAGCAAAAATGAAGAATTGATGCTCAAAAAAAAGTTGGAATCAAGTGTATATTCTTATTGAGTCCATGCATGATAAGCAACAAAAAATCTTAAAATATTTAATCAATAAATTCAGGTTCAGAACATTTAACCACTTATTTTTTATTCCAAGTATGATTTTAAGTTTAATCATGGGTTAATATGTCTATGTTCAGAACTTTTAGCCAATTAATCCTCAAGTTAAAGGAGAAAAAAATTTCTTAAGTAGAGAGACTTTTGAAAGAGTTTTCTAAGAGCAGTATTTTTGACAATATTTACACTTAAGTAATAAGTACCCGAAAAAACTAAGTATTCTCAGAAGATATTTTAAGAAATTATATGTACTTGAGAAAGAAAATTTGAAAATCTAAGTACTTTATTGATTGGAATTTTCCTAAATCTGACACAATCCTAGGAAACTTATTGACCACAAGAGAACTTCCTATGTGCCTTATGTTGGATATTATTATTATCCCTATTAGGTGGGTTTATTTGTAAGTTACACATGTAAATACAATCTGCACCCTCAAAGTGATCTAACTTATGTTTATTGGGTTTCGGATTATTGGATGCGAGTTCAATGTATAGAACCGGCCTATAGACTAATCTGTTATTATCTATGGGCTGATAACATATTGGATTTCTATATAAAGGGGAGGTCCCCAAGGGTTTAGGGATTATCTTGACCTAATTTCTGTTGGATCGAGAAATGCGAGAGAGGGGGGGTGAATGTCGCAATTCGTTCGGATTTAAAAGAGCAAGTACACAGCGGAATAAAATAGAGTAAAACAACGCTAACACGATCGTCTTACTTGGTTCGGAGCCTAGGTCGACTCCTACTCCAAGGCCCACGGTCGTTGACCGTTTTCTGCGGGCAATTCTATAAGTTCGCAAAGTTTACAAATAGATTTTACAATAAGGCAGAATAGTAAACTTTAAATACAGAGCTCTTTGTTACCGACGTCCGGTGTAGATCAAAGTTTCGGAGCAGCAGGACGTCGTCAGCTTGAGTTGGAAGATCTCTGAAGCGTGTCGCGGAAGCAGAAGAGCGCAGAAGCGTCGAAGCAATTGATGTTCTTTGAAGAGGGTCGAGGCCCTCTTTATATAGGGCAGGGGGCGCCCGACATGCGCGGGGCGCCCCCCACGTGGCTCTTGATCCGGTGATGCTCTAGTCAACGCTGATCTCGTTATCTTCGGGATTGTATTTGACTGGGGCGCCCGATTGACCGGTCAAACTTTATCACCGAGGCTTCGCGAGGGTGAGTTGCAGCCGCCTTCAGTGGCGTGGCACAGTGGGCGCCCGAGACACGCGGGGCGCCCGACATGCGGGGCGCCCGACACACGCGGGGCGCCCCCAATTGCGCTGCTGTTGGGGCGTTTACCTCTCTGCTGACTTTGGGTTGACTCTGGGGCGCCCGACATATCCGGGGCGCCCTACTCAGCTACGGCCTCACTCCTTTGAGGCTGTCTGAGCTGCAGAAACACAGTCCTTCGGTCCTGCATCCAGGGTTAGTCCAAAACAGCAAATAATAAGTTAGTTAAAACAGCCTTAGCTGTCTTGGTTCTGACTTTGGATCTCCAAAATGGAGCCCTAGGTCGAACCGACGCCTAATGTTCCCTCGAGGGGAACGCGTCCTCACCTACTCCTCTCGGGAGAGTTTTACCTGGTGCCAACCGGATCCTCCAGTTGGACTTTTGCCTAGCAGTCCTTCGCCAGGTCTTGAGTTACCAAGCTTCCCTTCGCTTGGTGCCTAGTAGCCCTTCGCTAGGTTTTTTCTTCTGGCAGCCCTTCGCCAGTGCCTAGCATTCCTTCGCTAGGGCTTGTCCTGTCTGGCAGTCCTTCGCCAGTGCCTAGCATTCCTTCACTAGGGCTTTTCCTGTATACTCAAGAAACTCGTTAGACAACCATTAACCCTTAACTTTTGAACCTTTTTGCCAATATCAAAATACAGGTTTGACTTGGGTGCATACTGCACCAACAATCTCCCCCTTTTTGATATATGGCAACCTAGTTCAAAAAGTTAAGGAAAAAAGTGCTGAATTTAAAATCCTAAGTTAGATTCCCTCCCCCTAGAAGAAATCTCCCCTTAGGTTTTTCAAAAACAGGTGGTGTGAATGAAGTACTTAGAAGATTTCATGTTTTGATAATAAGTTAGGAAATCTCTACAGTTTTTGCTAAGTTTTTCAAAAACATTCTTGGTTTGGGAACCTTTAGAAAATTTTCATTTTTGAAAAAGAATTTCAGACTTTAGAAAATTTTCAGTTTTTGGGAAAAATTTCAAACTTAGAAACATTAAGTAAAAATCATTTTAAGCAAAAAATAGTTCAGAGCTTAGAAATAAAATTATACTAATTTTTCAGTTCAACTTTTTGAAAAGACTATGGAAAAGAAAAAATTGTGTTTCCTGTTTCCTTTCCAACTCTCCCCCTTTGACATATATCAAAAAGAATGCAAAAAAAAGGAAACAAAATTTGCAATACTTAAATAGAGCATTTGCTGTACTGAATCAAAATAAGACCTAAGTCTGGTTAATCCTTTAGGGACCTGTCTAACCCACTTAGCTACTTACTAACTGTTATAAACAGTAGTTTTGGCTAGGGTTAGTCAAGTTAAGTGAGCTGTTCAAGTTAGATTGTCTAAACTTGACACTTAACTTGATTGTTGTTCAGTTTGTATTTAGTGCCCCAACTGCTGCAGATGCACTGACTTAAAGCATCTTGAGTTAAGGCAAAGACCTAAGCATCTCAACCCTTTCTAGGTTATCATTCAAAAAGTGCCCTAAGGTGCTTGTGAGATGCTGGCTTCTAGATCTATAGGTGCATGCAGTTCTAGGGTTAGAGCCTAGGCTAAGTCCATTTTCGAAAAAGCCCTAGTTTTGAAAGGGGTAGTTTTTGAAATAAAACTAAGAAAAAAACTTTTTAAAGTAATATTTTTAACAAAAAAAACATTTTTTAAGTTCAATTTAAAATTGAAAATCCAAAAACCAAATGATTCTATTCTACTAAGCATAACCCTAACTTAATTTAGTCAAAAAAAAATAAACAAGCCAAGCTAAGATTAGCATAGTTCAAGTGGAAGTCTAGTACAAGTCAACAGAAGTCAACCCTACTCAGTAGGGGTAGTCAAATGGGTACATGTCCAAGTCATCTAAGAGGAGGGACCAGGAGGATCAAATGGGCCCGGCTGCCATGCATCAAATCGTGCCATGATCTCATGGTACTGTGCATTCCAGGCTTCTCTATCGGCTGTGAGGGTACTCATAATGTTGTTGTAGTAGCCTAAGTTTGTCTCTTGGTCTTCAATATGGTACGCTTCCACTTCTTCTCTGAAGCTCTGGATGTGCGTCTCGAGTCGTGTAACTCTCTCGTACAAGGTCGGTGGAGCGGACTGATCTACCTCTGCTGCTAAGTCGGCAGCGTCGACCTCGACCTCCTCGTCGACAATGTCCTGTGCGGCTGGTTGGCGTCGCCAAGTCAGAACCCCGGTGCCCGAGACGTCTATACCGGCTAAAGAAAAGTTTCTAAATCCTATCTCGTCGAATTCGGTCATCGTGGTAATCTCGCCGTCAGCGATATTTCGGCCGTGGTGGTGGAGGATAGAGGTGATGACGTGGCAGTAGGGAGTGCGGATCCGCCCCTTAGTGGATACACTAGAGGCATGTAGGATACAGTGGAAGAGGTGAAGGCCTATATCTATGTCCAGATGGTGGATAAGGGCATAGAGAAGAAAAGTGTGAAAGGGTTTCATGGTGGCTGTGTCCCTAGTGGACAAAGGAAGGATGCAACGGACAATTACTCTGTAGAGAGCGTAGTCCTGAATCGGGAGTTGGGTGGAGTGGAACTGCCCTCCTGCAGGGTCCATGGCTTCCCCAAAGAAATAGTTGTATAAGGTGTTCAGGTCAATATGAGAGTAGGGGGCGTCGAAGGGCGGGTTCCTTGGAGGGTAGCAACAGAAGATGGACTGAGATGGTCGGAGTCCCAAAAATCGGTTCAGTAGGGTAGGAGTGATGCTCAAGGGCATTCCTTGAACGGTAGTGACGAAGCTCAAGTGATCTTGCCTAACTATGTTGTTATAGAATTCTGCACATAGGGTGTTGTTGATCGAATGTGTGCAGAATACGAGGTTATCTAGTTGATAGAAGTTAATTGCGGACATTGCGACTGGACAGGATTGGGAGAAGAAATGACGGTTAAGGTAGCTTGTTTTAATCGGAATGTAGGTGGTTTGTGCGAACTTGTTACAAAGTGCTAGGTTAGGAAATCTAGGGTCGGGACTGGGCTCATTACCGGGGTTCGACTGAACTGCTCGGCGTTTTCTAAGTGTAGAAAAAATAAGTGATTAAGGATAAAGAAGGAGTGTGCAAAAAAAATTTATAATTTAAGAAAAATTAATTGCACAACTAAATTTCATACCTTGGAGGCATGGTTGAGGTAAGGGAAGGCTTAGGTTCACTTGATCCACAAGAATGAGGCAAGGGAAGAAGGAGTGTGAGATGTGGTGTGGGAAATGAGGGAGTCTCGGGTCCCTTTTATAGGGGTTGTTGGGGGGGCGCCCGACGGGTCACGGGCGCCCTTTACAGGTTGGTTTCGCCTCGGGCAGGGAAAAGGTCTGTAGGGGCGCCCGACAGGTCACGGGCGCCCTTCTCAAAAGCTGTTTGTCAGCAGCTTTTGACTGCTTTAATCAGCGTGGGGGACAGGTTTTGATGGGGGCGCCCGACATGTCACGGGCGCCCTTCTCAAAGGCTGTTTGACTGCAGCTTTTGACTGCTTTAATCAGCGTGGGGGACAGGAGCGTATAGGGGCGCCCGATAGGTTACGGGCGCCCTAGGTACCAGACTTTTGACTGTTTTGACCAGGTTTGACTGTTTGACTCCGTTTGACTGTGTTTGACTAGGTTAATCATAGTTTGACGATGATTATGAAAGCACAAGCAAGGTGGTTTAATTTGAGCTTAATTTCCTGTCTCACTGAATCTAGGGTTTTCAATCACGTTAACCTTAAGGTTTTTGTGAGACAGGTTTGAAGGTAAAAATTAATTTTGAAAGGGAATTTTCATTTATTTTGAAAAGATATTTACTTTTGAAAACAGATTAAGTGTTTTTCAAAAAGATAATAAGTTTGAAAAATAGAGGTTTTGAAAAACAGTTTAGAATCTCTAATTATTTGAAATTTGAGTTAGATTCGAATTTGACAAAAGTTAACTTGAATTTGAATTTCAGAAATTGGCTTCCAGGTCTTGGCGAGGCACTAGGCCTTCTTTGGCCGAAGCCTTATGGGATCATCCACCCTTTCCTTGACAAAGCCTTTTAATGAAATTTCATTTTCAAATTAAATTAGGTCATTTTCTGGTCTAACTAGCTTGGGTCTTGGATCGGTAGCTTCGGCTAGTTCCGCCAAATTGGCTTCCCTAACGTACTATCATCTCACCTCCTCCCAATACTATGTTTTCAATTTTCAAGTAATTTTAGTCCTTAAGTCTAAGAATTCCTTAAATCTAAGCATGGCAATTTGCAAGAAATTAAATAAACACACAATCAATCAATTAAAAAAAACTATCTAATTATAAAAATTGTTTTGATTTTGGCTCCCCCTGGATTATAGCCTCTATATGGGTTAGGCAAGAGGTGAATCTTGTCCTTGGGGATCCAAAATTGATTTGAACCAGTTGGTTTAGTCAGGCACAGTTTTGGCACCCATGCCTGAACCTTAGGTCTTGACTGGTTCAGTACAGCAAAGTAGGATCTTTGCCGAGATTTGGTTCTATAGCCAAGTCCGGATCGGTTTAGAACAGACTTCTGTTTTCCCAGAATCATATCAAGATTCTTGGAACCAGAAGTGAATCGTTCTAAAGCTGTTCTTAAATCCTTGACTTGAGTTTTCAAGGAGAAATTCTCTGATTCAAGTTTCTCAACTTGATCAGGGGTTTCTTCCTGAATTTTCTCAGTTAAGGAATTAGAATCAGCTCCCTCTTTCAGGAGTTTTACTTCCTGTCGGAGGGACTCGATTCGGAGTTTGGCTTTCGCCAAATCTCGGGATAGATAGGAAATAAGAGAATTTAATTGCGATTTTGAAAAACCCGTTACCTTTATTTCGCCGTCTTCGGAGAATGTCAGCTTGCCGTCGTCCCGTTCCGAGTCTGAGTCAGTCTCGATTTGATCCGAAGCGGTCAGGGCTAGAAGATTGGACTGAGGTGCTTCTTCTTCTTCTTCTGAGGAAGACTCGTCCCAGGTTGCTTGGAGTGCCTTCTTCTTTCTGTTCTTTTTGGACTCCTTTAGACTTGGACATTCAGTCTTGTAGTGGCCCTTCTTCTTGCATTCGTAGCAGGTTACGTTGGGCTTTTGTTTGTCAGTTGCCGGTTCATCTTGTCCGTCCTTTCTTCGGCTTGTTCTCCGTGTGTTAGTTTGATTCTTCAACTTTTTGTAGTAGCTTCGAGCTAGCCGGACCAGTTCTGATTGATCTTCTTCTTGATCTTCTATTTCTGAATCTGAGGTAGATTCAGGTTCAACTTGAATTTTCTTCTTGGTCATTTTCCCTGTTTTCCCTGCAAAAAAGGCTATACTTTTCTCGACCAAATTGGAGTTAGTCTGTTCATGCAGCTCAAGTTCAGAAAATAACTCATCTAGCTTAATTTTTGAAAGATCCCTAGAGACCTTGTATGCATCTACCATAGATGCCCACAAGGTGGTCCTAGGGAATGCATTTAGGGCGTACCTTATCAGATCACGGTTTTGAACCTGGTGACCTATTGCGTGAAGACCATTCATCAGCTCCTGGATTCTGGCGTGGAGCTGGGCTGCTGTCTCGTTATCTGCCATTTTGATAGTGAAGAGCTTGTTCAGTAGCAAGTCTCGTTTGCTGATCCTTGTATCTGAAGTTCCTTCGTGGAGTTCAATCAATTTAGCCCATAGTTCCTTTGCACTTTTGAAGGGTCCTACGCGGTTCAGCTCTTCTTTAGTTAGTCCGCATTGTAGAGTCTGGGTTGCTTTGGCGTCTGCTTCAATCTTTCGTTTAAGGGCAGTGTCCCATTCTGAGTAGTCTTGTGGTACACCTTCAGCATTGGTGGGAATCATCAGTCCAGACTGGATGATTATCCACATTTCCACCTGAGTTTTCAGGTGGACCTCCATTCGACTTTTCCAGTAGGGAAAGTCTTCTCCACTGTAAAGTGGAGGTCTGGCGGTGCTAAATCCTTCTTGGATAGACATTTGTAACTGAAATAAAAGTAAACAACAAAAATATTTCCAAGACTTGGTCTTGGATTAGTAGTGCGGGAAGAAATAATCAAACACAGATTTCAAGGGGTGTTGCACCAACCTTGAGATAAAAACTCGAACGAAAAAAATTTTTTTTTATTTTAAAAAAAGTGAGAGGAAAAAAAAATCCGAAAAATATTCAAACTGGTGGTTGCACCAGGTTTGACTTCCCCGCTCTGATACCACTTGTTGGATCGAGAAATGCGAGAGAGGGGGGGTGAATGTCGCAATTCGTTCGGATTTAAAAGAGCAAGTGCACAGCGGAATAAAATAGAGTAAAACAACGCTAACACGATCGTCTTACTTGGTTCGGAGCCTAGGTCGACTCCTACTCCAAGGCCCACGGTCGTTGACCGTTTTCTGCGGGCAATTCTATAAGTTCGCAAAGTTTACAAATAGATTTTACAATAAGGCAGAATAGTAAACTTTAAATACAGAGCTCTTTGTTACCGACGTCCGGTGTAGATCAAAGTTTCGGAGCAGCAGGACGTCGTCAGCTTGAGTTGGAAGATCTCTGAAGCGTGTCGCGGAAGCAGAAGAGCGCAGAAGCGTCGAAGCAATTGATGTTCTTTGAAGAGGGTCGAGGCCCTCTTTATATAGGGCAGGGGGCGCCCGACATGCGCGGGGCGCCCCCCACGTGGCTCTTGATCCGGTGATGCTCTAGTCAACGCTGATCTCGTTATCTTCGGGATTGTATTTGACTGGGGCGCCCGACGCGCACGGGGCGCCCGATTGACCGGTCAAACTTTATCACCGAGGCTTCGCGAGGGTGAGCTGCAGCCGCCTTCAGTGGCGTGGCACAGTGGGCGCCCGAGACACGCGGGGCGCCCGACATGCGGGGCGCCCGACACACGCGGGGCGCCCCCAATTGCGCTGCTGTTGGGGCGTTTACCTCTCTGCTGACTTTGGGTTGACTCTGGGGCGCCCGACATATCCGGGGCGCCCTACTCAGCTACGGCCTCACTCCTTTGAGGCTGTCTGAGCTGCAGAAACATAGTCCTTCGGTCCTGCATCCAGGGTTAGTCCAAAACAGCAAATAATAAGTTAGTTAAAACAGCCTTAGCTGTCTTGGTTCTGACTTTGGATCTCCAAAATGGAGCCCTAGGTCGAACCGACGCCTAATGTTCCCTCGAGGGGAACGCGTCCTCACCTACTCCTCTCGGGAGAGTTTTACCTGGTGCCAACCGGATCCTCCAGTTGGACTTTTGCCCAGCAGTCCTTCGCCAGGTCTTGAGTTACCAAGCTTCCCTTCGCTTGGTGCCTAGCAGCCCTTCGCTAGGTTTTTTCTTCTGGCAGCCCTTCGCCAGTGCCTAGCATTCCTTCGCTAGGGCTTGTCCTGTCTGGCAGTCCTTCGCCAGTGCCTAGCATTCCTTCACTAGGGCTTTTCCTGTATACTCAAGAAACTCGTTAGACAACCATTAACCCTTAACTTTTGAACCTTTTTGCCAATATCAAAACACAGGTTTGACTTGGGTGCATACTGCACCAACAATTTCTTGTTTCCCATTGACAAGAAACTTTACGGCGCCGTCAACCCTAAGCCCCTTGGAAGATTCTCCTTCTCTCCGCTGCATTTTCTTCCACAGGGATCAAGCCGAAAAAGCCACGACAAAGACAATGGCTAATAAATCAGGTTCTTTGTCTTTCGGGTTATGCATTTTATTTATGTTATGTCATGATTTGATGAAATAATAGATCCATACTTATATATATTATGTTTTCTCTTTGAGTTCTTATTTGGTTTTCTAGAATTCATGCGGTTAGGAGAAAACACAATGTTCTATCATCTTAGAGATTTTCTAATCACAGTAAAGTGTTTTTAGAGACGTTCAAAGGATGAAAAGATTAAAAAAATGTTTTAGAAAATAAGAATATTGTATTTTCAAAAGTGCTTTTTGAACGGATAGTGTTATTTGAGAATATAGTATTTTTATACTTCTAATACTTCCTTTTAATTTGAACTCCCCCTAAATCTGACACAGTCCTACGAGGCTTGGTGACCACAAGTTAATCCTCTTCTGAGTCATAGGGTTTGATTCAACCAAAAAGAATTTTAAAAAACTATGTTTAATATAAAGTTAATATAAAGAACTGGAAAGAAGAAATTCTATATTTAAAATGATTTCTAAGAGAGAAACATAGCACACATAAGTTCGAAAAATATATAAATCAAAACCCGGACTGTAGATATTTTTCTTTAAAAAAACATCCTAAGTAATACCCAAGGTGACTTTTGCAACACATATTTTTTAAGAATAAATTGATTGTCTAAAAGAAGTTCTTTGTATAGAAATGTTTACAAGCATTAAATAGTTTTCAGGTAAGTGAGCAATAAGAAACCTAAAGTATTTAATTATTAAGTTTAAGTACGATGATTTGAAAATTGAATCTTAGTTTGAAAAGTTAAATTTGATATTTGACATTAAAAAGTTAAATTCAAAAAGTTGAGTTGAATTTTGAAGAATAATTATGTTGAATTAAAAATAATAATGATTTTGAATTTGGTTTAATAAATTAAAGATGAAATTGATTCAGTTTATAAGTTTGGTTGGGTTGGACTAAACTTTTAGGTCCTAAGCATCTCACCCATTTCTAAGTGACAAAACAGGGTAATCTTATCCTTTTTGTGAGATGCATTAATTTTATCCTTTGATTTTAGATCAAGACTATGACTTGATTAAAGCTTGTGTAAGATTTAAATTTAACAAATAGTAAATAAAAAATGAGTTTCGATAATTGACTTCTAGGTCTTGGCGAGGCACAGAGGCCTTCTTTGGTCGTAGCCTTATTGGATCAACAACCCTTTCCTTAATAAAGCCTTTTACTAAAGGTTCATTTTCAAATTACTTCTTAAAAAAATTTGGTCTAACTAGTTTAGGATTTGGATCAGTAGCTTCGGCTAGTTTCACCAAACTAAACAGACCAAGTAGGGTACGCCTTACCCCACTTGACCCTTTTAGAAGGACTTCCCTAACGTACTATCATCTCACCTCCACCTAATACTATGTTGTTCAAATTTCAATCTAGTCAGGTCCTTATTAACCATTTCTAGTCCTAAGAATAGTAATAAAAAAATTAAGTAGAGTCACATTGAGGGGAAATTTCTAGATTTTCTAAGTTAGCACGATTATTAATTAATTTTTCTAGTATATCAATTTTAATTTTCAAAGTCTCATTTTCTTGTCTTAATTTTCCAAAATTTGAATTTATTACTATACATGATTTAATTAAGTTACTTAGGCATGTGTCCATATCTGAATTTGACCAAGAGTGATTAAGTAAACTATCAGCATTCATTGTAAAGAGTGGATTTTCATATAAATTAAAGTTACCCGTCTTGGTAGGTTGTCTTGGATCTTTGGCTCTTCTATCTGTGCATTCACCTTTGTAATGCCCAAACTCCTGGCACTTGAAGCATTGGATGCGACTTTTGTCCTTTCGTGCTCTTGGAACTGGTTCCTTTGTCACCTTCGGTGATGTACTCTTGTCCTTTCGTGCTCTTGGAACTAGTTCCTTTGTCTCCGTCGGTGGTGTCGTTCGATCTTACGAGTAGGGCACTTACTTCTATAGTGCTCTCTCTCCCTGCATGTGTAACAAATTATTTGATTTTTAACATTTGAATTTATAATTTTACCTTTTGATTCCTTGTTGGGAATCTCCCCCTTGATTCTTGTCGTCTCAGATCTAGACTCATCTTCAGATTCTGGTTTGGATTCAGCTTCGAAATAGGGTTTAGAATCTCTCTCGGCTGCTTGTGCTTGCACTGAGAGTGCAAGATAGCTTACTTGATCTTCTTCTTCTTCGTTTGATTCCTCCAATGATTCGGGCGCACCTTCTAAGAGCTCAATATTGGAGCTTTCTTTGTGTAGGTTGATTAGCTTCTCCCACATCTCTTTGGCACAATTGAAGGATCTGACTCGCTTCAATTCTTCTTTGGTCAGGCCGCATTGTAAGATTACTGTTGCCTTAGCATCAATTTTGATCTTCCTCAGAGTTGGTTCGTCCAATTTGTCCCAGGCGATAGATGTTCCATCTTCTGTGGGGACTGTGAACCCCATTTGAATTATCAACCATAAATCCAGATTGGCCTTCAGATGGGATTCCATTTGAGTTTTCCAAGAATTGAAATTTACGCCAAAGAAGAGCGATGGACGAGCACTGTTCCATTCTTGGTTGGCCATTTAAAAACCTTTTTTTTAATTGAAAAAAAGATTCATTCCAAGACTGAGTCTTGGATTAGTAGTGCGGGACGAATTTTAATAATGAAAAGAAAAAATCGTTTGGTGTTGCACCAACCTCGATTAATGAGAAAAATTCGAGCGAGAAAAAATTTTAAATTCGAAAATCCGAAAAAAATTCTCAAACTGGTGGTTGCACCATGTTTAAGCCACCCGCTCTGATACCACTTGTGAGATCGGATTGAATCGATAGAGGGGGGGTTGAATATCGATCGTTAAAAATTTTCGGACAAAGAGGGTAATTGCGCAGTGGAAATACCAAAAACAATCGCTAACACGGTTTGTTTTTACTTGGTTCGGAGTCGCGGTCGGTTCCTACTCCAAGGCCCATGGTACTTGACCGTTTACGATGTGCAATTCTATATTTTCGTCAAAGATTACAAGTTGGAGTACAAATATAGAATTTAAAACGAAAGTACAGCACTTAAAAAAATGACTTTTACCAATGACCGGAGAAGTTGGAAGTTCTAAGCAGCGGGTCGTTGTCAGCGCTTAAATCGCGAGTACGGAACTTGTCGGAGTGTAGCGCTTGAGCGAAAGTGTCGGAAGCAATTGATGTTGAAGCCTTGGGGGTGAACCCCCTTTTATAGTCGTAGCTGGGGCGCCTGTGTTGAAGGGGGCGCCTGACACGTGGCCTCCTCTGCGCGAACCTCAATCCGCAGACTTGGCCAGTGCTTATCCCTTCAACTGGGGTGCCTGTGTTGAAGGGGGCGCCTGACACGTGGCCTTCTCTGCGCGAACCTCAATCCGCAGACTTGGCCAGCGCTTATCCCTTCAACTGGGGCGCCTGAGCTGACTAGGGCGCATGTGTTAACACAGGCACCTCACTTGACTTGGTCTAGAGGCTTGCGTGGCAGTTTGCTTCGATGGCTTTAGAGTAACTCTTCACTGGGGCACCTGTCTCAATACAGGCGCCTAGCCCAGTTAGGGCGTCTCACTCCATTGAAGCGCTTGAATGCAGAAACCTTCATCTCTTCGTTCCTGCAACCAGGGTTAGTTCCAAAACACAAGAAGCATATATAAATGATATATTAAACCATTATTTACAGCCTAAGCTATCTTGGTTCTGACTTTGGACTTCCCAAATGGAACCCTAGGTCGAACCGACGCCTAATGTTCCCTCCTACGGGGAACGCGTCCTCACCTACTCCTCTCGGGAGAATTTACCTTTTTGCCAATCGGCTCCTTGATAAGCACCATTTTATTGATTATTTTAATTGCTTAAATCCATGTTTGACCCATGTTTTTATTGCTTAAATATGATTTTACCCTAGGTTTTGGAACTTTATCTTATTTTGGACTTAATTGCAAAATTACACAATTTTTGGATTATTTGGCCACTAATTTTCTGATATATTTTTGTAGACATGAAAGGATCCTGGACCTAGGGCATACTGGGTCAAACCTGAGTCGGATGTGAACCGGATCGAATTATCAAGCCTACGATTAATCCGGGCCGTCCGATTCAAGAGCGGCTAGATCTGAGCCATCCGGGACGATCTGAAGCAATCCGAGCTAGGGTTAGGGTTGATCAAGCTCTATGATCAAGATCTGAAGGTTTCATCCCAATCGGAGCTAAATCAACCGTTGGATCAAGCAAGGAGGGCTCTAGAGCGTCCAATCACAGATAGAGTTGATCTGGACCATCCGTTGCACATCTGGAGGATCTGAGCTACCACAAGGCAGATCCTGACCCCAGATCATCATCATAAAAGTTTGGCTCAAATCAGAGCAAGATCAGCCGTTGGATTGATGTGGAGAAATCTGGGTCGTCCAATGCTTATGTATTTAATCAACATTTCACTGTTCTTCTCCTTGTCGCGTTTCCTCGCCGCTACAGTAGGTTTCTTCGTGTTCTTAGCATTTTCTTCCGTTTTTCTTCAATTTAAGGGGCGCGACCCTTCGATTCTTCATCAAGATCATATTCTGGAGCTTTGGAGGTCAGTTTGGTTGGAGAATTAAGCTCGAATTCGCGCCGGACAGAGTTATTTGAGGGTTTCGGTGGCTCTGTGGTCTGACCGCTGAAATCTCATCCACAAACCATTTCCGAGCTTCTGGGCAGCTTGTAGGGGTTCTCAGGTGAGCTCAGAAGCTTCCCAATTCATCATCGAAGCTAAACAAACTGAGATCGAAGCGTTTGGATTGAAAATTCCCAGCTTGCGCAGTTTGAGCAGAGTTCACTAATCCAATCTGATTTCCACTGATTTGCTGTGCTTAGGGGTTCGAGGCCGGCTCTTGATTGACAACCAAGAAGAATTTGAGCTTAGGGAAGATTGAGGAGTAGCTTAGATAGTTTAATTTCCTTGTTTTAGCTGTTAATTTTCAGTTCTGCACATGTTTCGTTTCTGAATTGGTTTCAGATTTGGTTAATCTCGTTTTCTTAATTGTTCAGCTGTAATCTAGCTTTATTTCTTCAAGTCAAGTAGTGTAGATTGCTTGTTAGTGATCCATAGAATTTAATTTAGTTTAATTTCTGTTATTTCCTTGCGTATCAAGTTGTGCAGCCCGTATCAGCCCTGTTTGTGCACATTTCTGTTCAGTTCGAATTCCTTAGCTTGTTTCGATTCAATTCTTGTCTTGTTTACTCCCCTGAAATTAAAGATAGCATTTGGTTTGTTAATGCATTAAATCTGCTCTAGTTTTCCATTCAATTCTATTTCTGAAATTCGATTTGATCAGCTTGGATGGATTCTGTGTGCCATTAATTCAGATGTTGTATCAAACGCCAAGTCTGCATTCTCCAAGTTTGTTTCTGCATTTTCGAGTTCAGCTCAATAAGAAGTTCCCTGTTTAGTGAAGCATCATATCATATCTCAACTTGATTCATGGCATTTTGTTTGCTTTTGAGTGTTGCTGCATTTCGGAATTTCCATCTCTGCATCCAGATTTCAGAAAATTCTGCAACTTCAGTTTCTTTCTGCAATTTCAGTCAAATTGCCTTCAAGTTTTGTGTCAATTGTATGCGAGTTCTACCCTAGATTTGTTGATCCTTAGAATGGTAAATCGATTTCATATCAATTGTTTGTTTTGAGTTCAAGATAGGTGCTGAATTTCTGATTTCTTTACACTTCTGCACATGCATTTTGAGTTTTCGGTTGGTATCTAAAGTGAATTGTTTGATCTGAAATTCTTCATCCATTCCTGACAAGTTTTTCATTGAGAGTTTGTTTTTCTCAAATCGCATTTGATCAACTGCAATCCCAACTGTTAGAATCAGTTTTTGGCACCAAAAATTCAGCCCTTGGCACAAGAGTTTCATCTTGTGTGCCAAGTTGTTAGAACACTGATTTGTATCATATTTACACCAGTTTTTCTGGTGTAGGACAGCTACTGGAGTCTATTGATATCCTCTTCAGAATCCTTGAGTTTCTATGCATTGGTTTACCTCCGGACTTTGTAGCTAGTTGTGTAGTGATGGTCCAAAGTTTGATTGCTGAATTTTCATAGATAGCATTTGATCTAAGTTGGCTTGCTTCTGAAAATTGTATCCACTGTTTTGTTGCTTCATTGCTTAGCATTTGTTGCTGAATTTGAGATCAGATTCACTTTCTAAAAATTGCTTAAGCACTTTAGATGAATAAGTGGTCCTTTTGGTTGAATGATAACTTGCTATCACTTGTTAAGTTCCATGGTTGAGTTTTCCTTCATTCTCATTGTGTTTTCATTCTAAATTGAAACCCAAAACCATATTCCATTTGAAACCCAAAAACATAAACGACACTTAAATACAAGCGTGAATCAAACCACGTCAACTAGCCCCGAGAAAAATACGACCTGTGGCCCCTATATTACATTTTTATATTTTTGATTGTAAAAGGGTCTCCATCATCCAGTTATTCATTTATAAATTTAAATTTGATGAGCCCATACATTTCGTGACAAAATTAATCTAGTATATTTGGGCTTGTCACTCCTCCAGTTGAACTTTTGCCCAGCTTCACTCACTATGTCTTCGTGCCCAATCCGCGACCAGGTCTTAGTGGCCAACTTTACTCACCAGATCTTCGGTGCCCAGCCCTCGGCCAGGTCTTAGTGCCCAATCCGTAACTAGGTCTTAGTGCCCAATCCGTGACCAGGTCTTGGTGCCCAGCTTTACTCACCAGGTCTTCTGTGCCCAGTCCTCGACTAGGTCTTAGTGCCCAGCCCTCGGCCAGGACTTAGTGCCCAATTCTTAGAACCAGGACTTCGTGCCTAGTGTACCTAGGACTTTTCCTGCACACTTGAGTAACATCGTTAGAGCACCAATAATACTTAACTTTGAACCCTTTGTCAATATCAAAACAAGGTTCGATATGGTACTTCCGGCACCAACAACTACTATATCCAAAATTAATCACAAATTTATTTAACTTGTATTTTTTTAATCAAAAATCTCAAAAATTATAATAGACTCGTCTTCTTCGACAATACCGATAACACAATAATCAATGGTATATTTAAATATTATATTTTATATAAATTGACCTTGAATCTAGCTATCTGATGATATAAATGATCATTGCTTATCTTGTTCGAGTGACCTTGAATCTATCTGACATGCAATAGAAAATGTTGATCTTATGCTATTTGATTTATATAATGCAGGTTGATTGGGAAAAAATTGTTGAAACATGGCTAAGTTGGGGCTGACCTTGCTACTTTATACATTGAAGCTGCTCTTCAAATGATGCATTTTTATTTTGATGTAATCAGAAGACGATCTGTTACTGAAGTTGTCTTAAATAAGTAGACGATCTGTTAGTGAAACAATTATAATTCTACCTAGAACCTTTTGTACTCATTTTAATTTTATCTAGATTGTCTTGTGCAATCAAAAATGCCCACTTGCTATTTGCTAATAGTAATTCTGAACATTTGATGACTCAAGCTTTTAAAGGTTTACAGCAATAGGACAGCATGCTACACAAAGTTGGGTGTTTTGCTTGAAGGTCTTAAAGATGTGAGAAGTGCATTAAGCTAGGTCTAAAGGATACAAGGAAAGGTGCAATCCAATTCCTTATGAAAGAGTATGCTATTGCAAAGTACTTACTTCAACTATGTTATTTTGATTCTTGATACTAGCAAAGTTACTTCAGCTATATTTTTTTTATGTTATGCTTCACTCTCCCAAATTCACTCTCCCTATCATCACTCTATTCAATGAGTAATGATTGGTAGAGTGAATTTGGGAGAGTGAATGGGAGAGTGAATGACGTCCAGTTATTGTATACACGTTCGATCGACGATCGGACACCACCGGCGGCCTCTGATTGTCGTCCCGAATCAAACTATACCTTGGGAGGGCGGTGAACTCGTCAGGATGGCCGGCAACGGTGAACCCATCGAAATCGACGGTCAATAATGCGAGATCGCAATTGTGGCGTTCCCCGACGGATTCACCGTGCCCCCCAGGGTATAGTTTGGTTCGGGACGGCGGCCGAAGGCCGCCGGTGGTGTCCGATCGTCGATCGGACGTGTATACAATAACTGCCACGTCATTCACTCTCCCATTCACTCTCCCAAATTCACTTTCCCTATCATCACTCATATTCAATATCTTATTTTAGATACGTTGAACATATCAATAATATCAACAGGGGGAATTAGTTCAGAGTAATTGAAAGAGAGACAGGTTAGTACATCACTTATTGTCGTAAATGTTTCACTTTTGTATATGTTATTTATTCGAATTTGTTTCCAGGCAAAGGCTCTGCCAGACCCAGAAATACACAGCTTTCTAAATTTCTAACGGACCTTGTTATTCGACAGGTACCTTTTAGTTCTTGTATTTAATTCATACGATTTGCATTTTTAGTTCCACATGGAATTATTGAATTTTTATCTGACTCTTAGGTCTTGATTGACTTCCATTTCCAAGAAAATTCAAATGCCACATGATCACCTTAAGAGCACTCGGATGATGCACAAGATACAAAAGCTTGTGAGTGCAGGAATCGTCCAGATGAAGTAGAAGTGAAGTTTCTTGATGAGCTTCTCAATACTGAACATCAAGGTACTTTGGATCCCTTTCAAATTATTATTTCTGCTACTGTCTTGTGATTTTCGTGATCTAATATTATTTGTCATGAGAATTTTTTTAGTTATTTTTTTTTGGACAAATGGTTTGAAGTTTGAACGATATTTTATGAAAAGCGAACAAGGTGTTAAATATAAAAGTTGAATAGAATATCATGCTAATTATGATTGAATGGTTCGATAATATCTAAATGAATTTAGCTCCGCTCAAGTGCAAAGCTGAGATGTTGGATTGGTAACAAGCTATGTGTGCATTTGATTCATCCATTAGCTAATATAAGGAATAAAAATTGGTTAGTAACGAATATATTAGCTCAAATAAGAAATAAAAATTTATAAGTACCCATTATAAATTTATAAAAAATAGATAATGTAAGATGAATTATAGTCTTGAGATCTTTTTTCTATCAATTCGGTTGTTTTTCAATTTTGATTCACATGTAAATAAATATAAAATACAAAATTAAATTATGGTCAGAATTATTCGGCCAAATCGATTAATTCGGTTTAAAATTGAATTTACCGATATTTTATCAGTTCAATTTTCTCGGATTTTATTAAGAAATTCGGTCGGTTCGGTTATTTTAGAAAAAAATTAATTTATTCGATTTCAATCTATTCGATTCGGTTCGATTTTAATCGAATACTCACACCTACACTTGAGAAGAGACTTCAGGCAAGTGGCTGCCAAGATGGATTCGTCGGACAATGCGAATATACCTGCCAATCTATCTCAAGATTCGCAGGACAAGATAAGCAAAGATGAAGTCTATCCCGGGCGTCAAGAGAAGTGATTCTTTTTTTTGCCGGCCTCGTAAAGAAGGGCTTTCGACCCTTTAATCAAGAGTAATGATTGGTAGAGTGAATTTGGGAGAGTGAATGGGAGAGTGAATGACGTCCAGCTAATGTGTACATGTTCGATCGACGATCGGACACCACCGATGGCCTCTGATTGTCGTCCCGAATCAAACTATACCTTGGGAGGACGGTGAACTCGTCAGGATCGCCGGCAACGGTGAACCCATCGAAATCGACGGTCAATGATGCGAGATCGCAATTGTAGCGATCCCCGACGGGTTCACCGTGCCCCCCAGGGTATAGTTTGGTTCGGGACGGCGGCCGAAGGCCGCCGGTGGTGTCCGATCGTCGATCAGACGTGTATACAATAACTGCCACGTCATTCACTCTCCCATTCACTCTTCCAAATTCACTCTCCCTATCATCACTCTTTAATCAATTGCTAGGGCATGGTAGATGTAGAGTTTTAGTCAATAGCCATCCTATCTCTGATCATTCGACAAAAAAAGGAAGCAAAACTATCCGGTTCGATCGCTCCTGGTAACTATTGGTGAGTTTGCGTTTAAAAAATATCTTCGATATGATGTTTATCATCTTAAAGGTTGATAGTTTGTGCATATATATCGTTCTTACGAATATCTTTTCACGATTCAGATACGACTACCGTGCTGGATGTTGGGGTGTGATGGGGCATCAATGTCTTGGGATGATTCCGGTAAGTGCAAATCGATGACACACAACCATTGATACAGGGATTAATCCTATTACAATGCAGAGGATGTATGAGCAGCTGAAGAAGAATATTGATGAAGAGAAGCAATCGGACTTGGAAAGCAGAGGACTATGCCTGGTTCCGATCACCGGCACCTATCCGGCGACTGCAAGTGAGACATCCGTTGATTTCTGGCATCCTGGTTCAGTTCTATTTGGAGGAAGCTTCAGATATAGCAAGAGCAAGCTAGTTGAAGAGTAGATGAAGCTGATAAAGAACTAATTAAGCATGCTAAAGTTGAATTGATATAAAGATACAACTAAAGCTGAACTAACTAATTGTAGTGACAGCTGAATGAGAACGAGTGCTAAATTTGGCAGGAAGAATTTGGAGGAACATTTAATTAACTACTTGAGATAAGGAGAAGATTTTGATTTGTTTATAAGGTTTGATGGACCTTGGTAATTGGCATATATTTGTCTTCTCGTATGTTTTCCTGTAGAAATCTGAGTGGATGACTTGGCTCTTTTAATGTTCTTTCTAGAATAACGCTAACGTACGTAGTCATCGTGAAGCTCTTTTATGAAATTATTAATAAATATAAAATTTATATAAAAAATTAAGACTTTTGACACCGGTTATTTCTAGAACCGGTGTTAAAACATCATTTTTAACACCGGTTGTTTCTAGAACCGGTGTTAAAAATGATGTTTTAACACCGGTTGTTTCCAGAACCGGTGTTAAAAATGATGTTTTAACACCGGTTGTTTAAAATAACCGGTGTCTAAAATGGCTTTCCCGCCTCATAATTGAACTTTTAACAACGGTTATTAACCGGTGTTAAATCTATATATTACACCGGTTTGTTAACCGGTGTTAAAAGTCTATACTTACAATGCCGGCTGGATCAACACCGGTTCCGGAACCGATGTTAAAAGTCGAAAATAACTGGTGTTAAAAACCTTTTTTCCACTATATATTGCAATTCACATTAACAACAAAGCAATACATTCATTTGGCAGCCATTTATCGAAGAATTAATTCAACTATCCAATGCCAAAGAATTGCGCTAGGGGAGATACTGACGTCGTCGTGAATGGTAGAGAGCTTCATCTGAAGGATTTGGAGCTTACTTGTCGGTCGAGGCCTTCCATCACCCAGAGGTTGTTCCTATATAATCGATATCTCTTGGCAAACTTGCACCGACGTAAGCTTCCTGAACCTTTCATATTGTCTGTCTTACGCGATTCATTTCATATTCGTGTTTAAGTTAAAACGTATACATATAAGTAAGAAAATTAGGACAATTTCCACGCAATATTGTAGGCGCTTAAGCATGTTAAAACTCGATGATGATGACTTCAATCAAGAAAGCATTTGGAAATTTATTTATTTGACGAGCAAACCGGTTTTCTCCTCTAGTTTCTGAAAGACTTGCCATATGTTTTTTTGATAATGTGATTGTTCCAACAGCATCGAGAAGGTGAACCATGGATTCCGGATGTCTGTGCCAAAGCGATTGATTCTTTTTTCATGTTGGATTTTGTCCCGACAAACTTCCGCTGCGACATATGCAAGATCGAAAGAGTGAGCTTGTTACGTTATTAGTATTGAATCACAATACAAACTAGTAGAACACTATATAATGCTAGTTGAATGAATCTGGCTCTTGATTACATTGTGACAATTTGTACATGAAAACTATATTTAGATTTCCTGTTAGTTTGATAATGGCACATGGTGACAAAGTTAGTAAAAAAAATTTAGGCAAAAATAAAAAGTAGCTCTCCATTTAACGAATCATTCAATGTGCGCCCCTTTTGTAAATATCATCAAATGAATGCCCCTTCCTATGTTTTATCTCAAGAATATTTTATTTTTGGGATTATTGTAGCATCTCCGACTAATTACTCGTTATAGCAATTAATCTTGGCTGCTAATAACCTTGACTTTCAGTGTTATTGGATAAGTTACGACTAAGTCCTATAATGTATAGTTGTCATATTTTTACGGGATCGACTGATAGTTAGTACGTAAATATTATCATCATGAGATCTGGGATCAAAATCTGATAAAGTCAGTATATTCGTCGTCCCCACGCACTAGTCACAGTATCTGGACTAGTTATCTCTATGATTATTCTTTTTCGTATTAATCTTAAGACAGATTGATGAGGAAGTTAGAAATGAGCGAATTATTTTTTCCATTTTAATATATATGATTGTTATGATTATCTATGTAATAGAAATTTCATAACTTTATACTAATTGGCATTTTAAATTAATTTTTGTAATTAAATTTTAAAATACTAATTCTAAAAGAATTTATATAGAATAAAAAACAATTGTTTCTATAATTAATATACCATTAAAGATTACATCACCCTCAGCTTATATATTTTATTGTTAAAATATCATTTGTTCATTAATAAGTGAGTAATTTTAAAGGTTAAAAAGATATTTTAGTATTAAAATAAGAGGCATTTAATAGTAAAATAAAAAAACAATTTAAAGTTATTTTATTTGTTAATTGACTATTAACATCTCTTTAGATAATCTACCATTTTGTGATTAGTAAAATGACATTAGGCAAAGGAATCTCCTATTACCTTTGGAGAAACAAACAAATTCTTTAATTATATAATATTATAATTATATAATCTAACTCAAAACTTAAAATAACACCTCTTTTATATATATACTAGTATAATACTCGTACGATGCATAGGAATCTTACACAATTCAAATAAAGTGATAATATATATATGTCAATTTTATTATTAAATGAAAAATTAAAATGAAAAGTAATTTTATTTCATCATGGATTCATGTCAATATAAGATATAGTATCATTTTTTATAATATAAGATATTAATGGCGATCATAAATTTTATAAGGGTGATGGATGTGGATGTGATCTAAAGTTTACTTTGCTTTGATAGGAGTGTGTCAAGTCTGTGCTATAGTGCAACACATAGGCGACATATGAAAACCCTAGTAGCATACTACTGTGATGGATCATCCCCAATATAAAAATTAATTTAATATCAAAGTGGACTAATGACCCACATATCAGATATTAAACTGATAAGAATAGATACTACACTTGATCTTAGCCAAAAGGCCGAGAATGATATGAGTTATTTTACTGTTCTTTGTCCATTTTTATAACTTCAGATGTGGGACTATCATTTTTCTTATATCAAAATTATTTTTTGAATTATCTTTTTTGAATTTGATAAATTATTTTTTTAAATTTTAATTTTGGATTAAGATTTGAATTTTTCTTTTTAGGATTTGTAATTATATATTTTCTTTTGAATTTGTATTTTTAATTATAAATTTTTTATTTAGAAAATTTATATTCGATTTAAGCAGGAATCCTAAGCTCCCTGTGAATGACACGTCTATATGTAAAACTATGTTTTATAGATATTATATATATATATATATATATATATATATATATATAGTGAAGTATTTTTTTCAAAATATTAAAAATGTGCCTTCTATTGTATATTTGTATGCCTCTTTCAATCTATTGTGTGATTTATAGAATTTTCATAAATTTGAATTAGTAAGATTAATTTCCTATTTTTATAAAATTTATTTATGAGAATATTTGACTTTGCCTTTCCAACTTTACTAAGTTTTTATTGCACCCTCTTAACCTCGATAAATTATATTGAGAAATATTTGTCCTCTACCAATTTAACATCACTAAAGTGGTAAATGCTTATACATCATACTCATACTGAATTTAATAAAAGAAGTCACTTAAAGGTTGACTAAAATTTTTCCGCATCATATGCAATATGATGTCATTGCACTATTCAGTGTTTCCACAAATACATGAGAACTTTAGGTTTTTGGTGTGATCTAAACTAAGGTCAATTGCTCTAATCAATATTGTAAATGGCGGTAGAGCGTTGAGTAGATAGTTAGTAATCTCATACCGCCTAAATAATGCTTAAGCGGTTGAAGTTTTTTATTATTTTTTATATATTATATTATAAATAATCATTATTATGTATAATATTTATTTTTAATAAAAATATATTAATTAAAAATTAAAAATTTAATCTAAATAAGTAAAAAATAAAAATTAATAAGATAATTTTATTAGTCTTTAATTAAGTATTTTAATTATCCCAATCATAGCTAAAGGTTGATTAAAATTATTAACCTAAAATAATTAAATTAAACACTAACTTACAACTTACCCACGTACCCTGTTTCGGCCGAGCAATGAGTTCGATGTATCATTGGAACTGCGCGACCAGTTCGGACGCATTGTCGGGTTCGGGCTCGAGGCTCGTCGCCAGGATTAGGTGACGGCTTCGAGCCCGTCGCCAATCCTAAGCAACGCCTCTAAGCCTGTCGTCGAGCTCAACTGACGCCTCCAAGCCCGTCATTGGGCCAGACGACGCCTCTGGGCCCCATGGTGTTGGAACAAGGTGAGTTATCACCTAAAGCACTATCTCAGTCTGAGGTGGTGCAGTTAATGCCCACCTCCCATCTAGGCAATACCTAGGCGGCCGCCTCTGTTGGGTTTAAGTGAGGAAACCAACACACCTTTGCAAAAAATCAAAGCTCAAGGGGGAGTTTAGGTGAAGGGAGAGCAATGGCTGCTCATTTGTTGGCAAAGAGGGAGAAGTGTCTTTTTGCAAGAAAATCCGAGCTCAAGGGGGAGCTTAAGTAAAGGGGAGGTCTAAGATTAGGTTCCATGATTTATGCATTGTTTCCCTAACTTAAACAGGTTGTCAAACATCAAAAACAGGGAGATTGTTGGAGAAATCTAGATGTCCTAGGTTTTAATGTTTAGGCAAAGGTTTAAGTTAGGTTTATTGTTTT